>RPOG01003798.1:0-55831 GCA_008086565.1 Thalassoma bifasciatum | reverse complement strand
GCCCCGCCCCCTGGTGTCTGGCTGCAGTATAGGTCATAAGCCCCGCCCCCTGGTGTCTGGCTGCAGTATAGGTCATAAGCCCCGCCCCCTGGTGTCTGGCTGCAGTATAGGTCATAAGCCCCGCCTCCCCATGTATTCCAGATATGAGCCGGGAAAACTTTAAAAAATTACAATACCTGGTAGAAACGTTTCTCTCATCCTTACGCTAAGGTAGTATGACGATGTCATCACTTTTTTTCTGAGAAGTTAGTTTCTCATTAGTTATTGGACGTAAAAAAACGCGATATAAGTTTAGTTTTACAATAGTTGACAGCTGCCGTTCATGAGTAGTTTTTATCGGGTATATTAAATAACTTCGGGAAAGAGCCAAAAGGAGACTAAACCTTCTGAAGAAGAAGGAACCAATATTTTTATTTCTCTTTTTTACTTGGCTCCACCGGAAATTCTCTACTGCGCAGACTCCGGCTGCACAATGGCGGCTAGAGAAACGGGGTTTTTTGGCTTCAAAAACGTAGAACGGTGACAGGCGGAGCCACGCTGTCCATTCTATATACAGTTAATGATCATAACCTACACCTTAAAAGGAGATCATCAGCACTGAAATATGCAGGTTACTAAACTACACTCCAAACTTACAAAGTTTGCTTGTTGTCACCCCTTTCAAACAACAGCGCTACAGAACTGTTAATTGTTGGGTTGTATCCAGTAAAAACTTGTTTGGAACAGAGAAAAGTAGAGTTCAAAAGAAGATCTGATCTCCATTCATTTTTCAAAATAAATGCACAACACGCTGTTAAGAGTTCTGTCATCATGACAGTTTGGCCGAGTCCTTTGGCTGAAGGAAACAGTCCTTGCATCCAGAACAGTCAAAAAACAAAGCTTTAACACATGAAGACAGCTCACCTGATCTCATGAACTCCTGAATTTGATGTTTGTAACTGATGGTTATCAAAAAATCTGTTGCTTCTTCACCATTTGTTCAACTGCACAAACGTATCAGCCATGGACACAGGTCATCCAAATGGAACCAAAAAGGAAACTGCAGGTGTCTTTAGTAGAATTGAGTTTTAACAGTGCTGTTGTTATTATAGAAACAAGCTCACCTACTTTATTACTCATCATGCACACAGGCTTTGGTAATTAAAGAAGTACAAGGATGAACTATGTTTCCCTAATGCTCTGAAATTAGTCACAGCTAGAAGCAGGAGGACCCTGGGGTACAGTGTGTTACAGCGCTCTGTACTGTACATGTGACCGAGTGGCCTAAATCTGCTCCCCTGCTGCCCCCTATTTTAATAACTCTGCAAGTTAATTATCGTGCTTCTTTTATGGCTGCTTTAACTTTTAATTCAAAATACACGTGAGGTGTGGACTCATCGCTCACACACCTTATCCTCGTATTTATTCTGTCATTGTAATAAAGCTGTTCAGTTGAGTAGTATCCATTTAGAGTATGTCGCTCACTCTCTATCACATCAATTACCTTTCCAGGTGTTATCGCCCACTCTATGAAAGCACATCAACCGTCTCTGTCCTTTGTGTCAAACTCCTCATCATGTATTCTGAAAGATTATCAAAAAAAAAAGCTGAAGGCATGACATACAATGAAGTAAATCAACACATTAGAGAGCAGAGACATGTCTCTTCATGGATTTACATGTGTTGAGTGACAGCTTTGGTACAAGGGGAGGAATTTCAAAGCCTGGCCCAGGATCTCAAGGGGCCAGGAAGCCCATGGATATCTAAATAGCTGTAGATCCCAGGCTTCGAAACATGTCATCCTAGTTGACAAGCTGCAGACTGAAGGAGCAGCTCTTGCTCTTATGAAATTGTTACATTTAGAAGGTCTTTATTCCTGATACTTATGATGCAGATGAATTCATGAAGAGAACCAGTAGCATGCACAGACAGGAGTGAAAGATAAAAGGACACAAACTGTGTATTTCAGCTCCCAAAACGTCACTTTAACAACCTTTTTGGACTTCCAAATGGAGAGCATTTTTGCAAATTTGGCTATCAAGGGGGCCCTTGAACACATAATTTGCCCCACCAAGACTTAAGTGCAAGTTTAAGCTCTTAAAAAGGTACATGGACGGCACTCTAGCTCCCAGGAGGGCACTTTAGAATGTGTTTTTGCTTCCCAAAAAAGCAGTATTGTGTATTTTGGCCCCCAAGTGGAGGGCATGTGGCTCCCAGGAAGGCAGTTTATCATGTTTCCAACCACCAAAGGGGCAGATAAGTGTTTTGGCCCCCTACAGGTCACTCTTGCAACAGTTTTGGCCCCCAAATGGAGGGCATTTTTTGTATTTTGGCTATCAGGAAGTTACTTTAGCACATTTTTTGGCTCCCAATAGAGTACTATAGTGAGTGTTTTGGCCTCTTCCAGGGCAGTTTATCATTTTTTTAACCAGTTAAGAGGCAGATTATTGTGGTTTTGCCAACAAGAAGGGCACTTAAGCATGTTTCTTGGCTCCCTAAAAGGCAGTATTGTGTATTTTGGCTCTCAGGTTAGGGTCCCCAAAAGGACAGTATATCATGTTTTAACCAGCCAAGGGGCAGATTTTTGTCTCCCAGGAAGCCATGTTCGCGCACATTTTGGCTTCAAAGAGGGCATTTTTCTACAATTTGCCTTTGTTTGGGGGAAACTGCCTCCCCTTCCCCTCCTTCAGGCACACCACTGAAGAGAGAAATCTGAAAATGTTGGAGAAAAGCAGAAATAAACATAAAGTTAAAGTCATCATTTCTTTTAAGACTCTATTCTCTGAAGGGACACAGAGATATAATGGGGTGCATGTTTTTAACAGCCCTGCTCCTAAGACAAATCTCTCTGTTCCATGTTTGCACTGTGGTCATTTCTATAAATAGTCAGGAGATGCTAAGGTCTGAATAACCCACATCCATCCAGGTCACCTCATTTTTAATGGTAAATTACAACTTTGACAAAACACATTTCTTGTAGTTCTTTTTTTTTCCCCTTTTGGTTTGAACTGAAAAGGGTCTCCGTCGTCTACACACACTGGGTTTATCGAGGTGTATTACTTGACTCCTCCGCTGTACTTTGTCCTTTTTCGGTATAGTTGTCTTCGGTCCGTCCCTTAAGTCCTCTTGTACACAATAAACAAACACAAAACAATTAAAGAGGGAAGTAATCAAGACAAGAGACCAATTACCGGACGAGACGGAGACTGTCTACCTGCTGGCACAGAGAGGGGCTCTGGTTGTAAACCTCTAATGAGTCAATATCAGTCCTTTGCTGCCAGTGTACCTGAGGGAAAACAATTTAGTGTGCTGTGCAGTCAGATGCACTCTGACTTCTCTAAGATTGATTTGCTGTTTCATTTATTCAACTTCTTTTTCTTTCGCTTTAAAGGAACAACATGGTCCAACACAAGAGGAACAATTAATCAGTAAAATGATACTTCAAAATACATGAAAAGGATGTGTTTTTTTTTGCTTTCCAGAGTGAAAAAGACAGATATGCTCTTTATATTCATAGCTCCAGAGATCACACAGTAGTTTAATATCCTGATTTCTGTAACGGTTAAAAAGTGAGTGTGTCCTCTTGCGTTTGAAGTGTCTGTTGACTTTTTCAATATTTCAAAAAGCTTCACAAGCTTTTGCTAACAGCATTCCAGCTCTTTGAGCCTCTAAATATATGATCATAGAGATTTTGTAAAAGTCATGCCATGGTTAACAGGATGAGATTTTTAATAGACAGGATTGTTAAAGCAGACCTTGTTTTGAAACCAGGTCTAAATTTGTTACAATCACCACCTAGTCAAAGATGTACAAATGCCCATAGAAGCCATGAATTTCTACAATTAAATTGATCCATTTTCTAAAGATAACAAATTAATTTAGTTTTTTGTTTCCTGAGATAATGAAACCAGGGGGGGACAGAAACACACTTATTAAAACTTAACATCACAAACAAACTGAATCAAGACAACAAGAAATAAAGGCAAATAAATAAACATCAAATGATAATGACAAATCTAAAATAACAGAAACAAAACAGTTTAAACAAATCAAAGATAAAAAAAAAAAAGATGATGCTCAAAACAATCAAAAACAGAAACAAGAAAACAATAAATTGAACAAAAACAATAAAACAAAACATCAAAGTTACAATGGAAACTCAAAAGGCGCATAAAAATTAAACTTGAATCTTAAATCCCCAAATTACGGAAGTTTTCAAAGGCCATGATTCTCTACAGTAAATTTGCTTTGTGTTCTGGAGATAGTGGAAATCTTTTTTTTTTTTGTCATGCATTCTTTAATTTACCTGTGGTCAAAGCATCCAGGCTATAAATTCTGTTGCACACGTAGACCAAATATTACGGCGCCTTTTCTGTGATACGTTCAGTGTCCCCGTAGAAATTCAGGTTCTTGTGGAATCTGTGAATGGAAATCTGTTAATTTTTGCAGGATGTCATAATTCATCAGAATATTAACGTTCAACTGAATTGTAGACAACTTGACTGTGGCAGTACCACAGTTGGATTGAAAAGAATAGCAGAAGACATTACCTCATGTTTCACAAGAAGAATAACTTATCCAGAGAAAATCATGGCCTTAAGGGCTTCCATAAAAATACCTCCAGTTGTCATGTGACCTCATAACACATTAAAAAACTAGACTGAGAGGATGCAGAATCTTAACCTTTTGTACCAACAACAAATGACTGCGCTGTAATTATTTGGAGGGAAATAAATGGCCACATTATGATCTGATTGCATTGTCTCTCATTAGCTCAGGGGGAAACATCCTCATTATAATTGCAGGTTGTCATCACAGTTGAAATTAGCTCCCTATGTTTTCATCTGATGATAACGAAAGCACCGCTGCTTTTTGGCGTGATTGTAAAGACCCAAATATTGTCGCCCAATTCATCTTCCCTCCTGGGAAAACATCACAGGCTAAATTAATTTGTCTTTTATTAAGTGGGCTTAGACACAGAATGATGCCTGATACAATTACAGTTTGGTCAAAATGAAACTCACGAGTAAGCCAGCCTCAAATGTTGTAATTTGAGTGAAAATGGATTTAATTTATTCCTATTGAAAATAAATTGATCAACCAATCTTTATTCATAAAACACCACTTCTAAATTCTCTTCGTTGACGTACACGCTCATACATTCAAAGCACTTCAAAGCAGCAGCAAAGTATGAGCTTTTCCAACTTTGACAAAGCCTCTCTGAGAAGTTGAACTCTGCTGAACCAGAAGTATGAGTTTTTGTGTCGTAACGTAGGTGTTGAACTTGTAACATTTATGCAAAAGAAAGGTGGAGGGAAAAAAATAGCAGAGCCTGTCAAAAGACGCTCCCACACAAAACACTTCAGCCTTTGCCACTGAAGCAAAGATGTGACCCACACTGAAAAAAAGAGAAATATGAAAAAAGAGAAGAAGGAAAAATGAAGAGTCTTCTGAAGGATGTACGTTCAGAGACAGAATACAGATGAAAGATAAAACTCTTTGATAAAAGAGATTCCTCTCTGACAAGAGGAAAGAATGAAAGCTTTGTTCCGAGCATACATCCTTGTCTTCCTCTCGTTCTTCCTCTCTGTTTTTTAAGTGTCAGTATTCTGAAGCACTTGCAAGGGAAAAGAAAAAACCTAAACCAGGTGAAAGTAAGAGGACACCTCACCTATTCATTACTGCTCCTGTAGTAATCTTCTTTTGAAGAGTGCTACAACTTTTTGGTCCTCGTTCATTCTCAGATTCTTGTGGAGGTGGTGCATTTTATTCAGTTTCATCCTAAAGCACCACCAGCTGAAAACCATGGCAGGTTAAATTTCATCCATAGATCTCATTTTGAGTGGCGTCATGCAACACAAGTACCATGTCAATAGCAAAAGGAAATTAGTTTTTGTTTTTAATTCCTCATGAAAAGATTGAGAATGAGCAATTTATGACAAACTTTCATAAGTTAATCATTTTTGTGATCGAGAAAGCTGCAATTTTTTTTGCTCCTGACTGACCCAGGATCAGTTGTCACTTCTTTTACACACATGTCCTTTGAGTGTAACACTGTTTGGAAAGATCATTTTTTCCTGTTGAGTTTTGTTTTCTTTTTGAACTTGGTCTTTTTTAAACTGTTTTGTATTTTATCTTTTTTCACTTAACACAATTAAGAATATTTTGCACTACATCATTTTTAAAAGTTAAGAGTCAAAGATTACTCTTTTTGTTTCTCATTCGTTATAACTAAAAGTACGATTTCAAAAAGTCCAGTTTAGAAATGGGAAGAATAGTAGTTTAAGGTCAGAAATTTGACTATTTGGCCCAATTCCAATTCCTTTCTTAACCCTCAATCTTAGTAGCCCTCAAAACCAAGTGTTAAGGTTTATCTTGTGACTTAGAAATGGGACACCCCTTAAATGCAAATGAAATTGTTGTGGACTGTCTGTCAGTTATCCCTTCGGTTAGTGTTATCAAAAAAATATCTGTATAAATAACACAACCACGGACATATTCAGCTGTCACAGCAAACCATAGTTTATTGAAAGGTAAACACCAGCTATAACTATCGTTACATAACTCTGCGGCTACAGGAGTTACATTAGCCCGGTCATCTTATACCATTATCGGCACAAGCATGTTATATAGGCTGTTATCTTGATAAAACAATACATTACCATGGAGAAAAATGACCATTTTGTAACGTTTACTAACTTAAACGATAGCAACATGGCTTGTCCGCACCGGACGCGATTGACAAAAGATCGTAAAATAAAAATAAATGTTATGCAACAACGAGGTAAATAATCCATAAAATGGGTCTAAACTAAGATAATACAATGGTTTTCGTAATATTTATGCCTCCATTAACAAAGAAAATACTATATTTGTAGCTCGCCTTCTCTGCCGCTTTGGACGCCATGTTTATTTACTGAAAATACGCAATGCATTCTGGATGTCCCTTAGTCCCAAGGGTGGTGTCGGAGAATCTCAGTATTGAGGGAGATACAGCCTCAAACTTAACCCTCAACCTTAACATTCTGAGAATCAGGACAGTACTTACACTTTGCGGGAGTGCGCATTTTGAGATCGAGGGTTAAGACAGGAATTGGAATTCACCCTTTATCTTAGATTTTTTTTTTCTCAAAATTTTAAGTTCTGACTGACATCTACTTCGCTGCCCTCAGCCCCATGTTTCGCTTCACATTTGGTCGTTCTGTTTACTTCTCTGACAACTTACAAACAGAGGTGGATTAAATACGCTCACAGGTGATCACAGTAATCAAACGGAAATGTATCATGATCGCAAATTACAATCATATCATCGCCCAAACCTGACATCAACACCAGTATTTCTCCTGTGTGAGTAATCCCATAGCTGCCTCCATCCCGTCGAACACTGACTGCTGTTACCTTGGAGAAAGCTCCTCCAAAAAAGACAGCGCTTAGTGAATTTTTCACTTCAATCTGCAATTACAGCATTCGATTAGATAAGTGTGATTAGAGCTGCAGTCACACACATCCAAAAGCTCTCAGTCACACTGCTGAGCAAGGTCAGAGTATTAAACTTCGGTGGCGCTTTCATTAACGGCACATAAATAGAAAGGCAAACGCTTTAATCCCATCTCTGAAACAGAAGCCCCACTATTAAATAAATACTCTCACAGTAGTTACTTCAGCATCATCAATTCTTTCCCTGTCTCTGAAACTTTCCCTCACAAGGTCACTGCTGTACTTGGCTGAGCTAATGTTGATGTTAGCCTGCGGTTCTTAGTCGTCAGTGAGTTTCAGTTTGGCCACATACAGCCCCGGGCAGCCGTCTCCAGGAGGCCAGAGGTGTAGGTCCGTTAAATTTTCGACATATGAGGTCCCTAGTAGCCCGTCGTCGAACGTCTCGGGTCGTCCTCGAGACTCTAATGACATTGAGTGTGACGTCCACACCCCCTCTTTCCTCGTACCTACGATTTTTTACATTAGTTTTCGACTCGAACAAGTACGAGAGTTAGATAATCACACCCGACCCAATTGGTAATTATTTCCTTTAGCTAAATCTGGGTCACTGTGGTACAGGAGCAACTGTATTTATATTCTGTCAGTGGCTTTTAGAGTCTTATTATTCTGCATGTTGATGTCTTTGACCCTTTATTGACAAACTGCTATTTTCATTTACTCTTAGCGCCAACAAGTCATCATGTAAGCCACTTGAGTCCACATTAGTCAGCTGTTTGTTGCCATTACAGCACAAATTACTCACTGATTGGTCTAGACTGCAATTTGAGAGAAAGTATGCACTGTGAATCTACAAACACGACACATATAGAGCAGAAATTACTGTGTAGTGATTCTGGTTTCTTGCCATCTTGAGGATGCAGAAGATTCCTGTGTCAGAGATCATGTTGTAATGTCAGCCGTGCATAGTTTTTCCCTCAGGGTGCATAGTTTCTTCTTTGTCTCCTTACATTGTGTTGCTGCTTCCTCTCTGATGTCAATCTGAGGATGCAAAAAGACAAGAACACCCCGTCTTTAATCTCCTGTGCTCCAGTCTCTCTGTTAACACACATATACACTCCTTTTAATTTATGCACAACATAAGATCCTGTCTGATACTGTAGACCTGTCTTGAGAGACTGATAGTAATGATGCAGCATGTGTATAAATTTACACAACATCTCTCTTTACAAATTAGGGCACTAACTATTCCTGTTGTGCACTGTGGTAGTTGAAGGATTTTAGATAATCTATTAATCCAAGATGGCACGACCTTTTTGTGCTATGTGATTTTACTTTGTGTTTTGATTGTTTACAGAGAACATAAGTGTTTAAGCTTATAGTTTCCACAGTCAACAACTACGACCAAGCCTCATCTCTAAAGAAAGAATGAATATTTGTTGCATTTGTTGATGCAAGCTTGGTTGCTGTAGGAGGCATAATTCAACATTTCATCACCTTTTCTTGACTTTATTGTTCACGCTTCCTATTTTTAAAAGGAACCCTGGCTACCAGAACGTCATTTTCCTAACTGATCAGTGTTTTTACCAGCTACATAAGAATGATAATAAAATCTGTCAAAATATCTTAGTTTGTTTAAAATCTGAAAAAATATTTTCACCTGTAGGCCGTCATTGTTGTTTACGCCACAATAACGTCTGGGTAGTGACGTCATATGGTTGCACCGGGCTCGATCTCATACAGAATCATATAAGTCCTGGAGCGGACTTGTCACCAAAGGGCTCCTTCAAAACACCCAAACACAACCTTTTATCAGCCGTGTCGTAAACCGAAATCAGAGGCAAATATTACTGGGTGTGGACAGTCGAGAAAGTAGTCGTACCCGGCCGATTTACGTCGTTTACGAAGACCCCTCTTCACCGGTCTTGTATCGGTGCCCAGGTAGCCTTCAACAAATGCGGGTGTTCGGATTTCCCATAACTTCCTTCTTTTCTTGTCTTTTGGGAAGCTGTGCAGACTAACATCAGTCTCCTTGTTTCCTTTGGACTGAAAAGTGCACCCAAAAGCAGCCACATGTGGCATTATTGTGTTTTTTTCTCCCTCCTGAAACCTGAAAGTGGCTTACAGCGACTAGTAGTGAGTAAACGGCCAAATCCAGATGCTCCGCACCAAGCAACCAATCTACGTCATCAACCCAGAATGCATTGCGGCAGTAAAACAATGGCTGCGCCCGTAGGATAGAAACTGTGTTTTAAACTGTATTTTTTTTTTAAAGAAAAAACAATTCGTTATGTCTTTTAACAACAAATTCTAGTTTGAGACAAACATTTAAGCATATTCATGCCTGTTAGTCCTTACAGTCGGGGTTCCCTTTAAACCCAAATTTAAAGTTCAAACCAGTGAAGTGCACAGACACTTTAAAGGGCAGGACAGAAGACAAAAAAAGGCACACATAGCCTGTTTTTTGCCTCCCAAAAAGGCACGACAGCAAGTGTTTTGGCTCCTAAAGGCACTTAAGCATCTGTTTTGGGTCCCCAGATGGCAGTTTTTTTAAGTTTTAACTAGCCAAAGTGGCAGATGACTGTGGTTTGCCAGCCAGGAGGGCACTTAAGCATGTGTTTTGGCTCCCAAGAAAGCACTTTTGCACAAGTTTGTCACCAGGGAGGGCACTTGAGCACACCTATGGACTTAGCATTTGTTTTATGTTCCTTCTCAAACCAAGGACACTCCAAATCTTTGGGTTTGTGTAAAATTTTCAGTGCCCTGACCTTGTGACAAACATTGAACAAAGAGGATATAAAGTTGAACACCATTATATAAGACTGAACTAAGCAGATGCAGATGCTTAAGTTGTGTTTTCCTATTTACAGGCACAGATGCCAATGCTTAGACACTGAAAAATTCATATATAAACTGAACCGCTAACGTTTCAATCCTAATGATTCAGCTCTTTGCTGCCTGCTGCTTTAAAACAAGCTCTCTCAGCTCCTTCTGTCTCTGCCTCTGTCACCTCTTAAAGAGGCCACAATCATTGTGAGCAGACAACAATACTTGGTTTGAAGCTTTATTTATGAGCTGCAGCATAACCAAGGGAGAGAGAGAGAGAGAGACGAGACCAGTGATAAAGAATTCCTGCCGCATTTCCAAAAAGAATAAAAAATAAAAAATTTAAATAAAAAACACTTCAGCTGAGATAAACAATGAATACTAGGGACTGAACAGCTCATTCAACTCACAATAAAACCCTATGCAATCTGTTTTGAGTGCACTTTAGACTAAATTATAAATTACAACTGATTCAGAAAAATGACTTTCTTTTTGGAAACGGTTGAGTAAAAAAAAACAAAAAACAGCTGTACCTGCTTTGAAATTCACCTGCAGTGTGATGGAGTGCCACCGACATCCTTACCTTGAAAATGTGCTGCCTCTTGAAAACACAAAATGCCCAAAGATACTTGGAGTCAAAAAAGTAGTTTCTTAACCCACATATTTTTATTTATTTAAAAAATATTTGAAAAAAACTTATAAAACTTCTGCTTGAAGTATTTTTTTCTATAATGGAGACATAGATGATGTCTGGAAACCCATTTCCCCCAGATAAAAATTTAAGAACAAAACAAACAAAAAAGGCTTTGTTGAGATGTTTTTTCTTTTTCTTTTTTGGACATATTAAGTTGAATTTTTGAGAGGATAAGTAATTTCTTTTAATTATTTCACTTTATTTTATATTGAAATATTGTTCAGTTTCCGATAAATTTTCATTTATACATCATATTATGAAAACTGTTGGTAGTTATTGGAAAGCCCTGTAGGATTTGCATATTCGAAAATAAAAAAATAATAATTATAATAAAAATAATAATAATAATAATAATAATAATAATAATAATAATAATAATAATAATAATAATAATAATAATAATAATAATAATAAAATAGTGTAACCTCTTTATTTATCTCAAAATTTTGACATTAATCACAAAAATTTGTTTGTTTGTTTTCCACAAAATTTTGACACCATCTCAAACTTTTTATGTTTTATGTCTATATTTTGATTTTTGTCTTAAAATGTGACCTTTTTATTTAAAAATGTTAACTTTTCACCTTATAACTCTGACTTTTTCCCTCAAAATGTTAGCTTTGAATCTCAAAATTTTGATTTTCAACCTGAAATGTTGAGTCTTTCCTCACTATTTTACATTATCTCAAAATCTGACTTCTTATCTCAAAATTTTTTTTTGTTTGTTTGTTTTTTTTATTTTTATTTTTTTAACTTTTCCCCTCTTAACTTTGACTTGACTGGTTGGTGAGTCAGAATCGTGCCAGAAGCTCAGTGCAACACTTCTTTTTTAAATATCATTGGTCTGTAGAACAAGATGAGAAAAACCGACACGTTTATTCTACCACCAAAAAGGAGGACATGTCCAGCTAGAAGAGGGCGTATGATCACCCTAGTGAAAGTGTCAAGAGGAAAAAAGAAAATATGGGTGTTTCATAATGCAAATCAACAAGCAATATCCTCATTTGATTAGTTATAAGTAGAAATCAACGAGGTACATTTCAGAGACATCGGACACGTCAATGATTTGGGACGTACAAGGATATTCAATATGGGAGGGTGTCTGACTACCCTCACTCTCACTCAGACGAGGTCCTTTTCTCCTACACTAAGTCATTCTCTCTTCTCGTCTATATCCCGACTACGCATATGACGACTACACGTCAATGAGAAAGGCGTGCAGACAGACAGGCAGGCAGGCGGTGAGTGAATGCTACCGGACGATTTCTCCTTCACTGCTCTGCCAATAACTTTGGTGTTGCATTGGGTTTCTCATTTAGTCAGTGCCAAGCTGCACAGACTCTGATAAGACTTCCTGAGCTCATAGAGATACTTGCTGCTGAATGTGCGGTGAGGAAAACCAGCACACTGCTCGCCCATGCTCAATAGATCCAGAGGTGTCATTTTAAATCAATTGGATTCATGTACAAGATGAGTCACAACAATTTGATTATTCAAAATGATTTCGTTGGGCTCTAGGGTTCTTGTCTTTCGGAGTTATTACAACTTAAGTAGTAGGACTCACACAATAAAGGTAGAACGAAGAGATATTAGCTAGAATAAGTCAGTCATCCACAGAAATTTCACTGTCGAGTGTGTGACGTCACTGACAACTGGTTCCTACGACGTTTACGGAGGGTAGGGGGTCGTCGGAGGAGAACGAGAACTTTGTAGATGGATGCTGTGCAAGCTGTTTATAAATAATAGCTTGTTAGTGCCAGGCCATCATATTTATGGAAATATAAGTCTGCGGAGGTGTTTTATTGCTATTCCTACCTTGGATACATCCACAGAATGTCTTTCTTGCTCCTTTTTGTGAAATAGAATTTGATTTCTGTACATGAATTAACCACAAAGGCAATACATTTTTTGCCCAAACTGATAAACTTTATTGCTTTTTCGGAAATATTCACTTTTTTTTAATTCAATGCCTGCACCACGTTCCTAGAAAGCTGGGTCAGGGTCATGTTTCCCACTGTGTTACATCACTTTTCCTTTGAACAACACTCGATAAGCGTTTGTGAACTGAGGACACTAATTGTTGAAGCGTTGGAGCTGGAATTACTTTACATTCTTACCCGTTGGACAACTTCAGCTGCTCAACAATCTGAGGTCTCCTTTTTCATACACTGCCAGGCCAAAAAAAAAGGGTCATGCACTCTAATATTTCGTTTGACCACCTTTGGCTTTGATTACGGCACGCAGTCGCTGTGGCATTGTTTCCATAAGCTTCTGCAATGTCACAGATTTATCTCCATCCAGTGTTGCATTAATTTTTCACCAAGATCTTGCATTGATGATGGTAGAGTCTGACCGCTGCACAAAGTTTTCTCCAGAACATCCCAAAGATTCTCAATGGGGTTAAGGTCTGGACTCTGTGGAAAATGATGTCTCATGCTCCCTGAACCACTCTTTCACAATTTGAGCCCGATGAATCCTGGCATTGTCATCTTGGAATATGCCCGTGCCATCAGGGAAGAAAAACTCCATTGATGGAATAACCTGGTCATTCAGTATATTCAGGTAGTCAGCTGACCTCATTCTTTGAGCACATACTGTTGCTGAACCTGAGCAACTGCAGCAACCCCAGATCATAACACTGCCCCCACAGGCTTGTACAGTAGGCACTAGGCATGATGGGTGCATCACTTNATGTGCGGTGAGGAAAACCAGCACACTGCTCGCCCATGCTCAATAGATCCAGAGGTGTCATTTTAAATCAATTGGATTCATGTACAAGATGAGTCACAACAATTTGATTATTCAAAATGATTTCCAACCCGAGATCCCAAGAACAGAAAGCCTCAATAATGTTGAATTCATCATCCTGAGTGTGTTATTTCCATCTTGCTTCTCTATAATCGATCTTATTCAGTCAGTAGGTGTCTTTAAAGTGACAGCTCACACACTGCAGTGACTGTTGACCAAGGATGCTGCAAATGCCTCCCATCCCCCAGCAGCCTCCTCTTGCTCTTTTTTGTAGATGGATGCTGTGCAAGCTGTTTATAAATAATGGCTTGTTAGTGCCAGGCCATCATATTTATGGAAATATAAGTCTGCGGAGGTGTTTTATTGCTATTCCTACCTTGGATACATCCACAGAATGTCTTTCTTGCTCCTTTTTGTGAAATAGAATTTGATTTCTGTACATGAATTTACCACAAAGGCAATACATTTTTTGCCCAAACTGATAAACTTTATTGCTTTTTTGGAAATATTCACTCTTTTTGAATACAATGCCTGCACCACGTTCCTAGAAAGCTGGGTCAGGGTCATGTTTCTCACTGTGTTACATCACTTTTCCTTTGAACAACGCTCGATAAGCGTTTGTGAACTGACAACACTAATTGTTGAAGCTTTGGAGCTGGAATTACTTTACATTCTTGCCTGATGGACAACTTCAGCTGCTCAACAATCTGAGGTCTCCTTTGTCATACACTGCCTGGCCAAAAAAAAAGTCACCACCAAAAAAAAAAAGGTCATACACTCTAATATTTCGTTGGACCGCCTTTGGCTTTGATTACACAGTCGCTGTGGTATTGTTTCCATAAGCTTCTGCAATGTCACAAGATTTATTTCCATCCAGTGTGTCATTAATTTTTCACCAAGATCTTGCATTGATGATGAGTCTGACCGCTGCACAAAGTCTTCTCCAGAACATCCCAAAGATTCTCAATGGGGTTAAGGTCTGGACTCTGTGGAGGCCAATCCATGTGTGAAAATGATGTCTGATGCTCCCTGAACCACTCTTTCACTATTTGAGCCCGATGAATCCTGGCATTGTCATCTTGGAATATGCCCGTGCCATCAGGGAAGAAAAAATCCATTGATGGAATAACCTGGTCATTCAGTATATTCAGGTAGTCAGCTGACCTCATTCTTTGAGCACATACTGTTGCTGAACCTGAGCAACTGCAGCAACCCCAGATCATAACACTGCCCCCACAGGCTTGTACAGTAGGCACTAGGCATGATGGGTGCATCACTTCACCTGCCTCTCTTCTTACCCTGATGCGCCCATCACTCTGGAACAGGGTAAATCTGGACTCATCAGACCACATGACCTTCTTCCATTGCTCCAGAGTCCAATCTTTATGCTCCCTAACAAACTGAAGCCTTTTTTTCTGGTTAGCCTCACTGATTAGTGGTTTTCTTAAAGCTACACAGCTGTTCAGTCCCAATCCCTTGAGTTCCCTTCGCAATGTGCGTGTAGAAATGCTCTTACTTTCACTATTAAACATAGCCCTGAGTTCTACTGTTGTTTTTCTGCCACTTGATCTCACCACACGTTTAAGTGATCGCCGATCACCATCATTCAGGATTTTTTTCCCCCCACATTTCTTCCTGGAAGACGATGGGTCCCCACTATCCTTCCAGTTTTTAATAAAGCGTTGGACAGTTCTTAACCCAATTTTAGTCGTTTCCGCATCAATCTCCTTAGATGTTTTCTCTGCTTGATGCCAATGATTTGACCCTTCTCAAACAGACTAACATCTTTTCCACCACCACGGGATGTGTCTTTCCACATGGTTGTTTAGGAAATGATGATAACTTGTTTCCAGCTGAAAGATAATCGTCCATGCAGTAATTATCCAATAGGAGGCTCGTACCTATTTGCTAAGTTAAATCCAGGTGGCCACTTTTTTTGGGGGCCAAGCAGTGTATGTTACACTTCATATTGCACCAGACACTGTCACTGGAACACAGGTCTTGACTACAGGCAGGTCAGTCTAGTAGCTGCACTCTTTTACTACAAAGCCACACTGTTGTAACAAGTGCAGAATGTGTCTTGGTTTCATTGTCTTGCTGAAATAATCAGAGACGTCCCTGAAAAAGACGTGGCTTGGATTGAAAGTGGAAAGTATTGTACTCTAATATTACATACGTTTTGCACACATCCCAACATCATTGGAATTGAGGTTGTAAAAATAAATCACATTCGTCAAGTTACAAGTATAAGTATAATTTATAAATATAATAATGACTAAAATATTTTCATAGTAACCACATTTTACTACTCTCATCCCTTTCAGTCGCATGGATCACAAACCTCAGTGTCGTCAATGTCTTTTTCACGACGTGACCGAGACTTCGAGTGTCATTCGGCTAAATTTCTCGACGGTTGTCGCTAATACGTTGTGGCCCGAGAGGACACTGAACACGGCGGGAAGGATCTAAAGCTCGGCGCTCTCAGACCTCGCTGCCCTCAGGAGCAAAGAGTGTCCTAGTATAAGTATTAATAGACCTTCCATCCAGGTAGTGACGACGTATAATCGTCGTGTCTCTGCGGTACCGTCATTTATTAGGGTAGTAAGGTCGGTCTCCTCCAGTCCGTCTGTATTTAAATTGTGTCTCGTGAAAATGTAGGACGTCCCGTAACACCCCTCCAAAGTAGGAGACTTCCTAACTACAGAACCTAAAGAGTCTCTCTCTCTCTCTCTCAGCTGCTTTTTTTTCCTCTTGAGATTTCATCCGAGAAGCACAGGACGAAGTTTTAGTTTCTTTGATTCATACACATCTGAATTGCAGTGGATGTATGACTGCTTTGTACCTTTTGAATCCCTCCACTGGATCTCTGAACAAATTGTTCCAGCAGAAACACTTGACAGCAGACCAGCAACAATCAGGTTTTGCTGCCTCACAAACACACAGTCGTGCTTTGTTATCAAGGACAGACTCTTTGTCAGGTCAGACCGGGGCACATTTCCAGTATGGCAGCAGCATTGCACACAGAATTTCACTTCTCCATTTGAAAAATACAATCTCAGCTTTTATCCAAGCTTTTGTGTTGTTTCTTCTTAAAATCACACTGATTTAAATGTATCCATGGTATCTAACAGCTAATAAGATTGTCCAATGAACCAGGCTTGAACACAAATGTAAAGTAAAAGAAGGAAATCTGTATCTTTGGCAATGTCTCAGATTAACAGGCTGTTAAATTCTTATTTGTTGCGCCAGTGGTTTTAGTGCCTCTGTTGTAGATTTTGTTTTTCACAGTTTCCCTTCATATTTATATTAAATGCTGATTATTTTTCTTCTGCATCTCATGAAATATCCTCTCTTGTAGTTTGCTCTCCAAAAGAGATACCCTCCCATTCAATCTCTGTACAAAAAATGAACCTCAATAATTATTAAAAATATAAAGTTTGTTTCCAGTCTAGAAAGCAGTGGCATGCAGAAAAATTTTAAAGGGCAAGGGACAACTGAAAAAGAGAGCATGTTGCTCTTGGGTTTGCTCCCAAAAGGGTAATTTAGCACATTGTTTGGCTCACAAAGAGGCACTTTAAAATACATTTTGGCTCAAAGAGTGCACTTTTGAATATTATGGATCCCAAGATTACACTTAAGCACATTTTCTTTTTGCTCCCAAGATGCAGTTTAGCATGTGTTTTTGCCCCCAAGAGGGCTCTTTTGCATTTTTTGGCTCCCAAGAAGGCACTTTGGCTCAAGTTTGGTCTCAAAAAGGGGAACCTCAGCATGTCTATTACTTCCAAGAGGGCACAGCACCACACTTTTGTTTCCAAAAAGGACACTTAAGCACTGCCATGACCTCTGCTGGAAGGTATCAAGCTCTCATCAAATGGTTTGAGTCCTTAAATTTTGCCGTTCAAAATGTCAAATAATGTGACAAATTATTTTGTAGTGTTCATCAGGATTCCTTCTTGGTTTTGAATGGATTGTATCATTTTGAGTTCATGTAATTGAATCAAACACAGAGGTGACACTGACATCCTTGGCTACACACTTGTATATGTCCTTGCCTCACCCTTTTTTAATCTTGAGAGATTTTCTGTACTTTAAATGTCCTTTCATGACATTTTGTTCCCTCGTTCAACTCATTTCCCTTCAGCAGGACAGGAATGTTCTTCTCCGCTTCCCCTTTGGTCTCTGTTTGTTTTCCCCTGCCTGACATTTATAGAGCGTGAGCTGCGAGGATGCTCCGAGCGAGTGCAGAGACGCTGCATCTCCGGGACATTGGGCGTCCATGGTGCGAGCAGCTTCGGATCACTCACTTAAGCAGCTAACATTTCAAACGGGCAATAAAGGGAGTCCTAGTCCCTCTAGAACAATAAAACAGTGTTAGAGTCAGGGGTGGATGCACTGTAATAAGGACAGATATTTCTCTGCCACCCCTGCAGCTGCTGCGCTCAGCAGAACCAGAATCAAAGGACATTCACTCCACAAAAGAAAGACAGCATGATTCACTGTAGCGTCCAGGTGAAGCTCTAACTCCCAGCGTGGTCAGAGATGGAAGATGCACCTGAGGAGATAAGAAGGTCATAAGGGCATCAGAGTAATTTATGGCCTTAATCAAAATCTGTAACACCAGCAGGAAGTGTCTCCTCTGGTACAAGTTTTTAAAGAACCTTAAAATGTGCTGTTTTTTCNTGTCCGAGTGCAATATTTCCTTCCATCATGAATTGAGTATTTCATCACATGTATTTCTTTATTCTATGAAACCTGTGTTATTTGAACACATCTTTAAACTATTAAAATATAACATGTTTTTTTGTGTTTTGGTTCCTCAAACCCCCAAAATGTCAGGTGGTGCAACCGTCCTGACAAGTATCCACAGTAATTAAACTCTAAAAATTGAATGTCAATTATTGTTAATTGAAATTAAAAACACAGTGGCATTATTTTATGCTTGAACCTTTTTAAATAAAACATTCTTTGCAAATAAAAAGAATTTTAAAGCTGTTGAGAAATTTGAAAAACTTTTGTCCCGTAATTTTCACCTTGTCAAATGTCAGGGTGGTGCAACCATAACATTAGACTTTTATTTTAAAGTGAAGAGAATAAAACAGGAAACAGGAAACTGCATCAGCCAGAGGAGCCCAAATGACATTTGTGACCAAGTGGAAAAGTTTGTAGATTTCTCTGAAATACTGATAAAAAAGCTTTTTTCACTTCATTGGTGACTGGAACAATTTCCATGTCAGGTGGTACAACCAATGTAATAATGTGAAATGTTATTTTAACATCAAATTATTTATCTTATTCACAAATAAAAGAAATGAAACACACAAAATGAAAATGTATGAGTCACTACGGACACTTAAGAGATACTTGCCAATAATTTCACACAGAAAAAATAACAGGAACATATAAATATATTTTCATATATTTGGTTGCACCACCTGACATTTTTGGGTGCTCAAATTAAAAATACTAAAAAATAATGAACCTAAAACCTTTGAAATGTTGGTCAACTACTGAAATCTGTTACAAAAAACTTAATTCTTCTCTCAGAAATATGTTTTTTATCCATTTTCAAAGAACTTTTTAAAAAATATGTTTTTAGACCCTCTTTTTGTCATTGACCCCACTAAAGACAATAATTATCAAAAATATAAAGTTTGTTTCCAGTCTAGAAAGCAGTGGCATGCAGAAAAATTTTGAAGGGCAAGGGACAACTGAAAAAGAGAGCATGTTGCTCTTGGGTTTGCTCCCAAAAGGGCAATTTAGCACATTGTTTGGCTCACAAAGAGGCACTTTAGCATATATTTTGGCTCCAAGAGTGCACTTTTGAATATAATGGATCCCAAGATTACACTTAAGCACATTTTCTTTTTGCTCCCAAGACGCAGTTTAGCATGTGTTTTTGCCCCCAAGAGAGCTCGTTTGCGTTTTTTGGCTCCCAAGAAGGCACTTTAGCTCAAGTTTGGTCTCAAAAAGGGGGACCCCAGCATGTCTATTACTTCCAAGAGGGCACAGCACCACACTTTTGTTTCCAAAAAGGACACTTAAGCACTGCCATGACCTCTGCTGGAAGGCATCAAGCTCTCATCAAATGGTTTGAGTCCTTAAATTTTGCCGTTCAAAATGTCAAATAATGTGACAAATTACTTTGTAGTGTTCATCAGGATTCCTTCTTGGTTTTGAATGGATTGTATCATTTTGAGTTCATGTTATTGAATCAAACACAGAGGTGACACTGACATCCTTGGCTACACACTCGTATATGTCCTTGCCTCACCCTTTTTTAATCTTGAGAGATTTTCTGTACTTTAAATGTCCTTTCATGACATTTTGTTCCCTCGTTCAACTCATTTCCTTGCAGCAGGACAGGAACGTTCTTCTCCGCTTCCCCTTTGGTCTCTGTTTGTTTTCCCCTGCCTGACATTTATAGAGCGTGAGCTGCGAGGATGCTCCGAGCGAGTGCAGAGACGCTGCATCTCCGGGACATTGGGCGTCCATGGTGCGAGCAGCTTCGGATCACTCACTTAAGCAGCTAACATTTCAAACGGGCAATAAAGGGAGTCCTAGTCCCTCTAGAACAATAAAACAGTGTTAGAGTCAGGGGTGGATGCACTGTAATAAGGACAGATATTTCTCTGCCACCCCTGCAGCTGCTGCGCTCAGCAGAACCAGAATCAAAGGACATTCACTCCACAAAAGAAAGACAGCATGATTCACTGTAGCGTCCAGGTGAAGCTCTAACTCCCAGCGTGGTCAGAGATGGAAGATGCACCTGAGGAGATAAGAAGGTCATAAGGGCATCAGAGTAATTTATGGCCTTAATCAAAATCTGTAACACCAGCAGGAAGTGTCTCCTCTGGTACAAGTTTTTAAAGAACCTTAAAATGTGCTGTTTTTTCGTCTAACGGTTCCAGTCTCTCGCGGAATATCTTCTCATAATTATTTTCCCTCAATATATATTCTTGTGGGGGCAGAGCAAGTCTGTGCAAAGAGAGAATTGTTCTCCCCGCGTATGACAAGATGTAAATCAGCATGGGGTTAATTTGTTTCTGTCCTTCCTGAACAGGGGCAGAGATGACAGCTAGGTGATGATCCCTCATGTCGGATCCACCTCACGCCTCATTCCCCTCACAGGAATAACACTGAACAGGGATTTTGCCAAGACCTTGACTTCACTGTTGGCTTTAGAAGAGTGTACTCAGTCTCTGCTGTGTGGCTGTTTAAAGAGGAGCTGGTGTGAAGAGTTTGGGTACAATCAGATATTTCTTTGTAGTGGTGTGCACAGACATTTAAAAGTGCAGGGGGCGAAAGGAAAAACAAGGCACATACAGCGCGTGTGTTGGCTCCCAAGAAGAAGGCACTTCAGCATTTATTGGGCATTTTAGTCCACGCTCATGTTTTGGGTCCAAAGAGGGCACTTTAACACGTTTTGGCGCCCAAAAGGACAGTTCATTGCAGTTTTTAACAGCCAAAGTGGCAGATTAGTGTGGTGCGCCAAACAGGAGGGCACTTTTGCTGGCTTTTTGCTCCCAAGGGAAACTTTAGGGCATGTTTTGGCTCCCAAGTGAACACTTTTGCATGTGTTTTGGTTCTAAGGAGGGTAGTTTATCATGTTCTAACAAGCTAAAGAGGCAGATAAGTGTGGTTCAACAAATAGGGGGCACTTTAGCTTGTGTTTTGGCTTGAGAGGGCTGTCGATCACACTTGTAACCATCCAAAGGAGCAGATTAATGTTGTTCCCCAACACTGCAAAAACTGAAATCTAAGCAACTCATCATGTCTTATTTTTAGTAAAATTTGTCTTACTATTCTTGATTTGAGCCACATTCACTTGACAAGGTCATAAAAATGTCTTATTTCAAGTTTTTTAAAGACAAAAATGAGGCATCAATTGCTTGTAACAAGTAAAAAAACCTGGCAATGGGATAAGATAAAAGATTCTTGTTTTAAGACATCTTTCTAATTTCAAGAAACTTCCCGAATTCGTCTTATCCCATTGGCAGATTTTTTTGACTTGTTACAAGCAATTTACACCTCATTTTTGTCCTAAAAAAACTTGAAATAAGACATTTTTATGACCTGGTCTGGTGAATGTGGCTCAAATTAAGAACAATAAGACAATTTTTCCTACAAATAAGACCTAAGGCCTCGCTTAGATTTCCGTTTTTGCAGTGAACTAGAATAGCGTGTAAGCATTTGATTTGGTTCCTAACAGACCCCGGTTATCAATATTTTGTCACCAAAGAAGGAGTGCAATGCGCATTTTTTTCAATTGGGCCACAAGGGGGGGTGACAGCCTCTTCTGTTCACACCACTGTTTCTTCGACTTTGTTGTTGCACCTGTAATTATTTTGTACCATGATTACGTGTCAAACATCATGTAATCTTAACAACAACACTGCATTTGATGAGAACAAGTATTTTAAGATCTTCTTTTCCTTCGTCTTATACCTTGCTCATTTTCCCAGTACTTCGGATGAATAACTGATCTAAGTTTTCAGGGTTAAGAACTTAATCATGGGTCACCCTGAACTTTTTGTACCTGAGCAAGAATTTTGCACACTAATAAACTCCTTGTTTATGTTCAAACATATGCAGAAACATCTTAATGTGTGCATCTTTAATCAGCACTTCAGCACACAGTACCTCAGCGGGAGATTTTCACTGTTGGCTCTAACTTCGCCAATCCCTCGTTGACTTCTCCGTAGTGACAGTTTTGTTAACAACTGTAGATACACTCCGACAGGACTCCCCACTGCTACGAGTCTGAAACCAAAAAGACACACTGGCACTAAATTCGGAGAATGTTTCCTTCAGGATTATCATGTCTTTTCAGTTTGCTTTCATTGGCTTTGATGAGAGTGGAGTTATGATGAGATAAGAAGATTCCTGTGCACTCTCAGGTGGGGGGGGCTCAGGGATCCAACAGGGACGTCACCTAATGATTATTCATCATGAGTTTCTTTTTCTTTTTTCACCATGTTTCTGACTCCTGCCCTCCAGTCGGGGCTCCATGTTGTCATGAGGTTTGGGGGGGGGAATAAAAGCAGGGGCACAAGAGAAAAACATTAAAACCCATCTTTCTCTCTTTGTGTCTGCCACTCATTCGCTCGCTCTCCATTCGTTTCAAGTCTGTCACAGCATGAGACAGACGTGTTTCGCATAATTATTAATTTCAAGTGTGAAGAAAAAAAAAAAAATAACACAGCGTGAGTGCTGCCCATGATTCATTTGTGGTCTCTCATTCTCTCTGCACATCCTCATCAGGCAGAGGGGTGCAGAAAATCAGGGACTAAAGGACCAGTCTGTTTTGAAGCCGCTCTAATCCCAAAGCAAAGGAGGACAAGAAGCTGAGAGCAGCTAAATGAGGATGTTTACCTTTTGTTTCATCCAGATTCAAGGATTACTTTTAATTAATTGGACTCCCTGCTGTTAAAAAGCTGCCTGACAAATCAAACAAACAACATTTTTGAATGAGTTAACACTTAAGGACACACATTAACAAACACACATCATCACTTCCCCTTGCCCTCTTTTTCTCCTCTCTTTCTATGAAACACAAATGTGCATCAAATCCAATTTACAGCTACAATTGGAAAGCTCCGGCTTGTGTAATTGAGGTTAATCAAATGTCTTTTCTTTCTCCTCTCTATGTTGCTCTTTTTAGGAAATGCATGCACCATGTCGGAGTACAACAAGCTGAAGAGCATGCTGTTGGATATGCAGCCCAAAGTGCTGGAGAGTGGAGAGCAGAGCCAGCAGAGAGACATGGAGGAGAAGAGAGCACTCGTGGACACGATGTTCAAATACCTGGATGTGGACCAGGACGGCCGGCTGGTCAGCGACGAGCTGGAGAAGGTTAGTATCAAGCTTTGAAAGGAAAGTTTGGAAAGGGACACATGCGCCTTGAAGTGCCTGCTTGGACTATTTTTGCTTATTGCATGTTATCTAAAAGTAAACTGAAACAAAATAAGCAAACAGAGAACTAGATTGTAAAGGTTTAGTAAAGAAAAAACTCTGCTTTCAAACAGCGCAAACACATTTGGCCAGATAAACTGAAAGTTTTGGAACGTGGATGATTTTGACCATTTATTTTCGGTTTCGAGGTGGCCTCAGCCCCTTTCAACTCCAAAACTATAGATAGCTCTTTCTCTGTTTTTCATTTCCTCCATCAAGATTTCCAACTCCACAGCTTCAAACTTCATTTTTTGTTTCCGGCCGCTCAGCTCTCCCAAACTCTCCATGGGGACAGATGGTAGCTCACGTAAAATCCTCATTTAAATAGGATGGTCTGCACCACTTTTGCACCTTTCACCACCCCACACTACAGTGTATCACAAAAGTGATATTTAAGTATATCTTTTGGACATTTAGGGGTGTTGTCTCTTAGGGGTGTACTCACTTTTGTTGCCAGGGGTTTAGCTATTAATGGCTATATTTTTTTGGTTATTTTGAGGGAAAAATGAATTCACACTGTTATATAAGCTGCACACAGACGACTTTTCATTGTGTCAAAGTGTCATTTTGTCAGTGTTGTCCCATGAAAAGATAAATATCTGCAGAAATGTTAGGAGTGTACTCACTTATTGACATTAAAGAGCAACATCTCAGCTTTCACAAACAGTTGGAATTTTTCCAATTATGCAAACTGTTGAGGAATAAAGGACATTCAAAAGTGGGTTTGCACAAATGTGTTGGTGCTGACACATGTATTGTTGAACCACCTATGTGTAAGGGTGAATTCCAATTCCTGTCTTAACCCTCAATCTCAAAATGCTCACTCCCGCGAAGTGTAAGTGCTGTCCCGATTCTCAGAATGTTAAGGTTGAGGGGTAAGACTGAGGCTGTTTCTCCCTCAATACTGAGATTCTCCGACACCACCCTTGGGACTAAGGGACACCCAGAATGCATTGCGTATTTTGAGTAAATAAACATGGCGTCAAAGAAGGCGAGCTACAAATGTATTTTCTTTGCTAATGGAGATATAAATATTACGAAAACCATTGTATTAGCTTAGTTTAGACCCATTTACGGATTATTTACCACGTTGTTGCAGAACATTTATTTTTATTTTACGATCTTTTGTCAATAGCGTCCGGTGCGGACAAGCCAT
Organism: Thalassoma bifasciatum; assembly: GCA_008086565.1. Lineage (NCBI taxonomy): Eukaryota > Metazoa > Chordata > Actinopteri > Labriformes > Labridae > Thalassoma > Thalassoma bifasciatum. Next base: position 31,043 of record RPOG01003798.1, on the reverse strand, counting down.
GTTCTTATCATTTAAGTTAGTAAACGTTACAAAATGGTCATTTTTCTCCGTGGTAATGTAGTTGTTTATCAAGATAACAGCCTATATAACATGCAAGATACATATAAGATGACCGGGCTAATGTCATCTCCTGTAGCCGCAGAGTTATGTAACGATAGTTATAGCTGGTGTTTACCTTTCAATAAACTATGGTATGCTGTGACAGCTGATTATGTCCGTGGTTGTTATTTATACAGATATTTTTTTGATAACACTAACCGAAGGAATAACTGACAGACAGTCCACAACAATTTCATTTGCATTTAAGGGGTGTCCCATATCTAAGTCACAAGATAGACCTTAACACTTGGTTTTGAGGGCGACTAAGATTGAGGGTTGAGCTTGAGGGTTAAGAAAGGAATTGGAATTGGGCCTTTGTCTCTCCACTAAATCCAACAAAAATGAGACATCCTCTAGAATTTCAATGTGATTCTGTCTCTGCTCATATTTGGCACCAATTCATTAGATCGCATCTTCTTTGTGTGTTTCTCCTCTACAGTTATTGCAGGATGAGTGACATGTGGCGGGAACATTTAATCATCTGGTTTAACAATGAAAAATGTTTACCGAGGTTATCTCCCCACGAGACTCTGATGGGAAACAGTGGGGGGACTTTATAAAAGATTGGCATTGACATTTGCAGGGTGAGGAAATGAAATTATTGCAGGCGTCATCTGGTACCAGGAAATGGGCATCAGAGATGAGTGTTAATTAGACTCCTCCCAAGCAATGCTGTGATGTCAGGGACTTTTGCCAGGAAGCAGTGACCATGTCCAAGTCGAGCTGCAGCAGGAGGAAAACAATTTTAAACTGTGAGGAAGCATCTGATTGTTCAATGTGCTGCGTCTCTTTCTTTGTTTGACTGGGGAGGGGAGAAAACCAAACAAAAACAACCATTATGAGAAGCTTAGGATTAGCTAGTCAAACTACATTAAATAAATTGTTACACTCAATGATGTTTTTTCTGGAATGACAACATACGAATGATTAAAAAAGATGGAGTAGGTTTGGCCTAGTTCTAGCAGGAAGAATAATAAATCAAGTCCCTTTTCTGGCAGAGCTGTATTACAAAAAAGAAGATTTTGATCAATCACAGCTGGTAATTACTGACATAGACAAGTCCCTAAGAAATCTGTAGATAACAAGAATTTATAAACTCAGCCTCTAAGAGATAATGCTTTTAAGAATCAAAGATGAATTCCAGTCATCCATCCGAACTTCATTCAATCTTTTGTCACAGATGTTGCTTGAAGGATAAAGTCCAATGAGCTGGGGTTTGAAATATTTTCTCCCAAAACTGAAAGTGGGATAAGTGTGTCATCAAACACATGGGGGGGGGGGGGGGGGGTCCGTCCATTGTGGCCCAAAAATGAGCAAAGAAAAAGTTTGTCTCTGTGTCACATGCTCAGCTTCATCTCTCTGAGGGGAAAAGTATGCTCAGGGGGTTATGAAGCATTTTTAATCGAAAAGACTCTTTAAGCCGAACTATCTTTGCTGTTAACTTCATTTTCGTTTAAAAAGGACTTTTAACTTATTTAGGAATCATGAAGGAGCATTTTAGGGCTGTATTTTGTCTTCATTCAGTCTGGTTCTGTGCCGTCAGGTTTAAATGTCATTAAAAACCTGCCGCTGAATTATTCGTTTTCCTCTTGTAAGTGATTTGTTCAGAGTCAGAAGCTGCAGAGACGACATTCTCTGACCAATGAGTGACTGGCAGACCGTCAACGTCACCTTTTAGTATCGGCTTTACTCGCTCAGAACCAGGGTAGAGTAGGGACTAAAAACTGGCGTCTGCCGCGTAGTACCGCGCTAATGGAAACGCAACACAAACCGGGTCGAGGCGAGCAGAGTCGAGTAGAGTACAGCCAAGGCGAGTCAGTGGAAAAGGGCCATTAATCCAGTGAGTGTATGTGTGATATCAACAGGAAAAGCAAACAGTCAGTACAGTAAACATCAGTATAATGACTCCTAGATTAAGGAGGGATGTGATGGTAATATACATCCAATAATTTACATTTTTCATATAACCTGCCATGTAATTCCCTCTACAGCTCCAACCAGCTCCAATACAACTGAAGGTCTAATTAGTCAAAGTAATTGTCAGGCGTGGATGTGTAGCACCTTTAACAGTCTGCTATGTTTTGCAATACTTTTTAACCACATTTTCTAAATGGCTCATTTAAAACGTGATCGATCGCAAATGAAACTCACTTGTTGTCTTTCCAGCATTTTTTTTTCCTCCTGCATTTGCCTAAATGGTTGTTTACTACTATATTTTAATACTATGTTCATGTTCACGCAGACTGTGCCATAAATGTATGATTTTTATTCATTTGTTTGTGCAATGATATCAATACTACATGAATTTTGTTGATGAGCCTTCATTGTTAATTAATCCATAAGGACAGAACCCCAGCATGATCAGAGATATACCTGCACTGTCACTGTTAATAGATACTAACAGATGGAGAAACTACTCTCACGCATATTGTGCACCTGTAGTTATTGAGCAGAAGCCAAGATTTCTGTTTATTTCAGCACCACATTTTCAAAGATGCTTCTCCAGAGGAAGATTCATTGCTTATAAAGAAGAGAGGGCTCAAAAATGATAATGGAGAGAGAACTCAGGTGCAGTATGCTCGGGCGTAAACAAGAAATCAGAATCATCCCTCACATGTCAGATTGCATGTTGTGTCACCCATTTCAAACAGGATGAAATTACTCTCAGAGTGACTCTGTTCTTGTGATTGGCTGTTTATGTACATGAAGCACTTTCTTTCAGATGGAAATCAAATTCTAATTATTGGTTGAAGGGAAAATCTCATTCTGAACACAGTTATTACAGCAACTGTTTCCAGCCCGGTAATTTATGTCAAGTCTGTATTACTTCTGCTGGCAAACAAATACTCTCTTTGTTTAACACTTGAAGCTATGAGCTTTAAAAGGCTCTGTGAGGAAGCTTTCACTATTATTTGACTGAATCTTTTCATAAAAACTGACAAATAGAAATAATAACATAATTCAAAATACATGAAGTAGACAATAGCTATTAAACATGTCATTGTGTTTGTATAAGGGGTAGCAATTGATTTGATTTTGCCTTTACATTTTGGAAAACAAATGAGGCTACTTCAGTTAAGGAACAGTAAAATATAAAACAGCTGTTACCTCCCATTAAAAAAATGTCTGAGTCATATTTGTTAGTTTTGGGACTGCATGATTTATTGTTATAAATTATTATATGACATTGTTTGGTTATGGAGGAAAACTTAAGTAATGGAACCTCTGTGCAGTAGTTGGTTATTACAGAATCACTTGCAGAAAATATTATAGATCAATACAAATAATAACTACATGGATATCTACTTGATTAAGACTCTTTGCAAACGCTAACAATGACGCAGGGACAGACAGGCAATTAATTGGGAGTCTTTTTTCATCATTTCAGGGAAAGTCAGGGCAAATTTAGCTGAACAAAGTGAAGCAGGAAACTTTAATATTATCCTGTAATGCTGCATATCAGTGATTCCCAACCTGTGGGCCGTGGCCCCCTGGTGGGCCGCGGAGATATTGCAAGTGGGCCGCCAAATTAATTCCAAAATAGTCTGAATTTTAATGAACAGTAATTATGTAAAGATACATATATACAGAATTATGTTTAAATTGTTATAACTCAGTTATGTTTTTAAGGATATTAAACATGTTCAAACTTTCATTTATAAGTAAGGTCCTTTAAGAAGGCATGTTAAAGCACAACATATAACATGACCCCAAATTTAACAAAGACCTGAAATGTAATTTTATAAAAATGCGGTAAAACCTGAAATATAATACAACCTGAAATGTTGTGTAACCCAAAACTGTTATTACTGACCCAAAATTTAACAAGTTTTTACATTGTGGGCAAATGGTTATTAAGTTTTGGGGTCAGCATCTGTTACATCATTATGACCAGTTATCACCATTTTGACTTTTGTAACCTTTTCCTTTTTTTGTTATTAAATTTCACATCTATGTTACAAATCAAGCTCTAACAAGGCATTGTACAGCCTAGGAACAAATGGCGTTGGAGGTGGGCCGGGAAAATTATTGAGATTTAAAAGTGGGCCCTGAATTGGAAAAGGTATATAAATAAATAAATAATATAATAATATAATAATATAAATAAATATGTAAATACGCTTTAAGGACACTGTGAATGATGGATGACTTTTACATCTACCTTTCTCACAACACTTTATGCTCCTTTAAAACTGATCACCTTATATGTTTATGTGTGTCAGATCTCCATGAAGGAGCACCTGGAGGACAGTCTGATGGAGTGCACCATGCAGGACCTGCTGCGATACGACGACTACAACAACGACGGACACCTCAGCCTGCACGAGTTCTACACGGCTTTCCGTGAGTTTGGAATCAGATTTTGCTGCTTTCTCTTTTTGTTTCTAATCTCTCCTTTGTCCCTTAACTTTCTTTTTCTTTCTTTTGAATCAAAATAATTTCCACAGCTGTCATCTTCAAAAATTCATGTGCACTTTTCTAAACAGACAACTCTTTCACATACAGTCCATATACTGCTATTAGACTTAATGCCTTTAGTGTAATTCAGTTTGCTTTAGATGGCAAACACAGCAATACATTCACAACCTCTGCTATTAAAATGTAAAAACTCACAGCTTACTGTCATCACTATTTACGACCTTACGACCCTCCAAGCTGGGGCCTCTCCACAGCAGCTATCAGGCTGAAAGTGCTCCATCCACAGATAAATTGATAATTGCGTACTCGCCCATGTGCCCGGACCCCGCCATGATTATAGCATCTGGTACAGACATAATAGCTTCTGGGCTTTAGGCTGAGCAGCAGCTGAGAGGCAGGTTCCACCTTTTCAGAACCAATAATAACAATTACACCACATAATGCTGCTGTAACATAAAAATGGCGGTATGCCACGATAACCTGCTGCACTTTTCTTCTCCTGTATTTCTTTTCTTCAACTTGGGTGAAAAAAAACCTTCATCATCTTAATCCAAATTGGGGATAAATCGGATAATATACAGCAGTTAGCGGTAGCAGGTGGACCCTCAGGTTGAGCAGGTGTGTTAAACCTCACCAGTAATTCAGCGTACTAATGACTGGTTTTAGTGGGAAACATCCTCCTATTGTTCTGTGACAGTTTCTCCTAAATCTCCAGATGGGCAGTTAGCACATATTGCATGGTATTTACCTTCTTACACGCTTGCCTGCAGGTTTCCAGGCCATGATTGTCAATGCATTTTATGTTTGACAAGCAGTTGAAGGAATGTGTTGGGACCAATAAAACAAGCTATTGATTAGATGAAGCTCAAGGTTAACTGTTAGGCTGAAGGAAGGCGACACCAAGGGGGGGTGATAATATTTGAGTGGTGCATCTGGTGTCCTGGATAATGTGGATGGTGTGGAATAATGTGTGGAATAATGTGTGGGTGAGGATTTTTATCTCTCTCCCCAATGTACTGTTGGGGAAGCAGGGCAGCCAGGAATCACAGGTGTGTTTAGTTGGGTGGAAATTTAGAAAACGGTCGTAGGATTGGAAAATAGAATGTGAACATTAGACCTAAATGACGCAAGGGGGTGCTGAGCTGTGATGGATATTTCTCTGTCAACTGTCTGATCTCCAGGAAACAGTATTCGAAGCAGTAGAAAGTTTCTTTATTATGGATTTCACCGCTATGTTTCATGTCCCTCCTCTGGTGCAACTTTCTTTCAGAGGCTTTTTTGAAGTAACTACCAAATCTCTGAGTCTCTTTCTTGAGAATACCACTCCATTTTTACACTTTATCCCACAGTTGCTGCTCTTGAGCTGTTGAGGAACGCTAATTGTGTTATTTTGGCTCCTTTGTTGTCTTTGCTTTATTCAATAAACACAGTAAACTTCGACAGGTACACCACCCCACAAAGCCGTGTTTTGTTGCCTCCAGAATCTATATTCTATTTTTACCACAAATTGAATTGAAGGGAATATGCTTGGAGAAAACTCCTGAGATGATTGCATTCTTATTGATTTTTTTTTCTTCACTTATTCTCCCTTTTACAATTCCAGCAGGTTGTTTCTTGTATTATTTTACCTGTCTGTGCTGTCTCTTTGGCACCTCTTTTATACCGAGGCTGTTTACTTTTTTGTTTCCCAAATGTACTGATTTTAAAAAGCTACAGGAAAATAATTCTGATTAAATCCTGGATGCAGTTTTGAACGTTACTTGGAGATATTTCAGGAAAAGGACTCACATTGACTTTTACAGGGTTCCCACTCTTTTCCTGAAGTTATTTTTCAAGACATTTTCAGATGCTACAGAGAGAAATTATCATGTCATACAGTGACGCTTTCTCCTGTCCCCTTCATTCTTTGGAAATGTTCTTTTCTACGGTTGTAAGTAGCATTTACCCAATCTGTTTCTACATTTATTTCTCAGACATTTGACAAGCAAGCCATAGTTAAAACATAAATCATAATTAAGACAAATGTATCTCAGAATAATGTGAATGCACCAACAGATTACAGCATCGAACATTAAGTATTTCAAACGATCTTACAAGACCTACTGAATATTATGTTCTTTGGTGAAGTCAACACCAAAACTACCAAAAGAAGAGTCGACTCTCTTCTTTCATCAGAAAAAAAGTTTTTCTCAACCTTTTTTCTTCCTTTAGTTATCAGGTTTCACCAAAAACATCTGTTTTTGACCAAAGAACTGAAAAATATAATCCTGATCTCATAATCTTTGCTGATCTCTCATTCAAAGAGAGCACTGCTGCCACCTACAGGGGTTAGTTTGTCTGTACACTGATTTACAAGTAGGATGTTGATGGAAAAAAGCTGATCGATTGTCCCGATGAAAAACATAATTGATGTCCATTGATGTCAACGGCAGCTTATAAGTTCATATGTCTTATTTCTTCTCCTTTTTCTGTGTTCACATGCAAAGTATTTTGATACAGAAGAATTCCTCAAGTTGTTTTCATTCACTTAATTTCTGTTTTTTATTGTAAGACTACAATGAAAGAGTGAAATAACCACCAGAGTGGTAATTTTCTGAAATGTCATTTCATCGTTGCTGTAAAAACAGCAAGCCAGAGTTTTCAGTGGACGCTGATGTCACACTCTGCTTTGGGGGTGCGCAGTCCACTTTCATTGTGGCATGGCCGTGTGCAAATCAGACAACAACAACAGCAACAAGCACAATGTGTCAACCTGTTTGCATTTGGTCATTGGGCAAGGGGTGGATGAATCATTTTCCCAGATAACTTAACCATTTCCAGGACATTTTCCTTGTGTTTTCCATGATTGGAAAATTGGTCCATCATTTTGTAGGTTTTCCATGATGCCTTAGACTCCTGTTTTAAGAATACAAACATTTACCACACGCATTTATATTGATGGGTTCATGGAAAAAACATGCTTTATGTGGCTTCATGTTCAAATGTATTTTTTACCTTCCTGCCCTTAATGCTGCACAACTTTTAAGATTCTGATAATTAAAGCCTAAAAAGATGACTTCTTGGTCTATGCTGCAGCAAGAGTGAAAAATTAAGCCTCTCTTTGCTGTAGAGCACATTGCAGGACAGAGATAACAGCATAATGGCTTTAAATCAGCCCTGTGCTTTCCTAATGGTGTTTGGTTTCACAGGCTCCTCTTTCCTACCATTTGTTACAGTGTCAACATTGAGTGGGTGGGGATGGCTGGTACACATGCCCTTTGAATCCGAATTAGAACCAGTGCAATTAAACAATAATAAATGTGCAGGAGTTTGCCTTGTGGACGTTTGCACTGATGCCGGGGCCGAGACGATTCACATTTTCCGTTCGGGATGAGACACCAGGGCATTAGCACGAAGGCTGCTACGTGAGCGGGCTTATTGAGAGATATCTGAAGCCTCCCCTCGTAATATATACAGTCACACAAGGTCAGAGCTCCTTTGTGGGTACATGTGTAGTTTATAAAGCTGCCCTGTGGTGATACATGGGCTGCGTGTGCACCATGAATGGTGAGTAACCTTTCCTAAACGTACGCTATGAGACATCAGGGCTACACATCCTGCACGTTTGCTTTTAAACAATTTCTGTTGTTCAGATTGGCCTGCCCACATGTCTTCTTATGAGTGTAAAGCAATGAAAAGCAATAAAAAGTTTCAAAGGGAAGACTGTGCTGGCAAGTTAGAGTGAAAAATCAATATTGTTCACCAACTGTTTGTGTCTTTATGATGAGATAAAGGTTTCCATCAGTTCCTGAAATTCAGCAGCTGAGATAACATGATCGAAAGACTGTTTACAGTTAAAAAAGTATGGCATTCATGAAGGAGGGATGACAGGTGGACTGTAATTCACTCATTTATTTTCAAGTTGTGTTGTTAAGGCTTTTACACCTTCATTTAAAAGTGTTAGATTTGTGGATAGACTAGAGACCGAGGAGATAATGGGGGTTAGATGCAAGAAAAGGAATCCGACCAGGTCTATGGCCTCAGAGCATGATATGCACAACTCAACCAAAACAATGCTATAAGATACTTTTATTTGATAAAAACCCTATTAACCTATTGCTAGGCCCTGCTGCTCAATTGCAATGAATCAATCACAGTGTGTGTAGCAAAATCAAGGTTATGATTTTTTTTCATAGATCTTAAGTTTAAAAATGGTCAAACAGTGTTCATAGAGTAAAAGCAATTTGACGCAAGGTATCCTGGGTGATGGACTGTATTTATTTCACTTTCGCAAGCCTCATCTCAACTCAGAAAAGTGTATTTTTTGGGGGAGAAAGTTGGCTGTAGATCAAAACATCAAGTCAATGTCAACAAAATTGACAAGGATGTCTACATCTGTTCTAATGCAAGTAAACACTGAATTTGAAGCAACGTGTTGTTACTTTGCTGGAATGAAACATAAAGTAATCGTCAACATCCCTAACATTAGCTAAAGTTGGTCTCATTGGCCTGAATGTTTCCCTCTAATCTAATCTCTGACCTTATAATTACATAGAAGGTGAGAAGAGGTCATCTAATAGACATGTTTCTGTAGGCACACAGTAAAAAAGATATAATTTGATTCACTAAATAGTGAACAGCTTCAATGTTGCTGTCAATGCAGATTATTTTATCATCACATTGATTTGTGAAGCTTGGAGAGATTCCCCCCAGCAGATCATTTGAAGGTTGCAGACCTTTCTAAAACCATTGGTTGTGAGAAGCAGCAGTGTACCAGTGCTTCTGTTTTGATTTCCTGGAATAAACAGCTGGTGAGCACCTAATTAGCACTAGGAGAGTTTCTTCTTGTTGTCATTGTTCCTCCATATTTCCCCCACATGCAGCTCCCACCCTTCAAGCATGTACTCTTTATTTCTATCAACATCCTCTATCCTCTGTAAGTGTATTTGTTTTTCCATGGGTCTCGTTAATGGTGTAATAACACGGAGACGTGGGCTGCCCTGGCAGGGCCTCTCTGTAGGACAGGCTAATTAATCAAGAGTGAAGTAGCAGAGATGAAGAGTGAAGGCACAACCAGCAAAGGAGCAGAAAAAATGAGAAAGCGAGAGAAGAGTGTCATGTGGAAGTATGGACGAAACGTGCTGCAGGATAAAAGCAGGTGATTGACATTAGTGAGGAGCTTCCTTTTTCTGATTGGAAATGGCCGGCATGAGAAATGGGAAAATGATGATGGAAAATAGACATAGAGGTGAAAAAAGACCAGCTGGAGGAGGAAATGGGAAGATAGTATAAGGAAGAGGCCACAAGGTTAAATATATGATGTGTTTTGTTGTGTAGGTGTCTGGTTAATGCTTTCACAAAGCATCTAAAATATCTGCGTTTTAATAAAAGTGCAAGTACAGTTTCAAATATATACAACATGGCCATATCATGCTAATAGCATCTGGAAAACACTCAGTGAAGAAGCAAACTCCAGAGGTAATTTCTTACTGCCACCTCATCTCTCACACTAAATCAAAAGTGTTCCCGTACAGCAGAACCATACAATGGCACAGGCACAACTTCTGTTTGTCTCCATCGCTCCAAACCAAGTCAGGTTATCTAATGGCCCTTTTCCACTGACTCGCCTTGGCCCTACTCTACTCGCCTCGACCCAGTTTGTGTTGCGTTTCCATTAGCGCGGTACTACGCAGCAGACGCCAGTTTTAGTACCTACTCTACCCTGGTTCCAAGCGAGTAAAGCCGATACTAAAAGGTGACGTGGACGGACTGACTCAGCTTCTGACTCTGAACAAATCACTTACAAGAGGCAAAGGAATAAGTCAGCGACGGGTTTTTAATGACATTTAAACCCAACGGCACAGAACCAGACTGAATGAAGACAAAATACAGCCCTAAAATGCTCCTTCATGATTCCTAAATAAGTTAAAAGTCCCTTTTCAACCAAAAAGAAGTTAACAGCAAAGATAGTTCGGTCTTTTAAATAAAATCAAAGTTCCTCGGCACAGGAGTGATCTGTCTGTCACGAGAGTCTTTAAGCACCAATCAGTCCATTAATCCACAGGGAACCAAATAGGAAAAACAGTTCAAAGAAGAATTATTGATCAACAAAAAATCTCGGTATACCAGGCCCAAAAATCAAAAATTAAAGTGATCTCACTGGATCCAGGGAAGAGTTAATGTCAGGAAGCAGCTCCTTCGTTTTCCTCCGCGTGCAGCAGCACAAGGCTGTTGTTTACCTCCGTTGTCATGACGACCAACATTGAGCCGCTGTATTACTTTAATGAAATCTTTTGAATTTTTTTTTCCTTTAAAGACCACGGTGGCACATATGTTAGTACAAAATTATGTTTGTGTGGCGTTATAGATGAACATGCACGCACTTCTGCGCAGCACTTTAGCGCAGCTGTGTTATAAGATCCACGCCCACCGTGAGCCTGTAGTCGGGCTAGTGGAAAAGATAACCAAAAGTGCCATAAAAGGTACCCAAATGTAAGTAAAAGCTTTCTTAACGGATGAATACATGCATGCTGTCATTCACAAACTACTCAAAAGCAGTCAGTATGAGGTTCAGCGCCTCTCCGTCTGAGGCTGTGGACCTCAGCATATCAACCCCTCCAGGTGGAGTCAGTCTTCCCCTTGAGTGGGGGTAGGTTGAAGTATCTTGGGGTCTGGTTTATGAGTGAGGTAAAAAGGATCATGATTTTGACAGACGTGTCGATGCAGCATCAGCAGTAATGCGGCGTTGTAGCAGACCATTGTGTTGTAGAGGGAGCTGAGCCTGAAGGCAAAGCTTTCAATTTACCACCTGTTTAAACCCAGAGTGTGAGCGGCTGAGGGGGTGACATTTGTGGAGTGGTTCGAATCTGGATGTTGATGTTTGTTTGATTCCAGCTTTAACAGTCGACAATAAATAGGAAATAATGTGTTAATGTTTAGTTTCACATTTTAATTCACTATTACTATGATTTATTATCAGGTATGGTTCCTTTACATTCAAAAATTCAATTCCCCACCATGCAGGGATACTGCCGATGTAACAGGACAGTGTGTTTTACCTCCTCCCTGTACATTTCCATTGAAGCTCGCAGAGAGCCATGATGCCTCAGCAGCCAGATGATATCTTTTGTTGCTGCCTGGCAGCTCCTGTCAGGGTTTGATCTTCCGCGTTTCTCAAGTTTTCCCTTAATCTGCACAAATGATCTTGCCGAGATCAGATAACAGTTTTACAACAGGAGCCTGTTGTTCTCTGACAGCCGAGTGGGTGAGAGACCTCCAGCTAAGCTCTTAACAACAAAGTGACTTTGAACTGGAGGTCTTAGAGGTTCCCTCAGCACCCACACAATAACTCTGACTCCTCTCTTCTGCTATCTGTTGTTTCCCAACCATGTTATCACTGTAATCTACTTGTGGACCCTCTATCTTGCCCTCTGTCCTTTCTTTTCACCTTACTTTTTTATTTTTGCACTCTCCATTCTGCATCTCTTTACTGTTACTTTCTTTTACTTTTCCTCTTCCTTTCCTTTCTTTCCTCCCACCTGCCCACTCTTCCCTAGCTGGAGTCTAATGCCTCATTACAGCTCAATGGACCTTTACACCTAATCGCCGGTGTGTGTATTAGGGGCTTTCTGGCTCCTGTGTATGCTCTGGTCCTGGGTAATTACCCCGAGTCAGGTAGCTGCAGTAACAGGTAAGGGATTATTGAGACCTTAGTCACACTCCTTCCATGCTGCACTGATAGATATTTTTCTGTACCAGATGAAGCCCATCGCATGAGGTGTGATTGTTAAATTAATTGTGTTGTATTTTGGGTGAATTATGGCCCGTTGTGCGTAATTTATTTGATCATTTCAGAGTTTTAAGGGTATCATGGTTCTTAAACCAGATCTTAACAACTGCAGAAATATGATGTTTTGATAGCATGTACATTAATGGTATACTATTACTAGTAAGGTAAGGGACTGACATTTTGAGCCACGGGGTCAAATGGGCGGTAGTAATGTTTGCATCTTTATATCACGTAATAACCACAACCCACGTTTGTTTACCTACCTGGAGAAACAGGAAATAAGTTGCCAGTTAGTTGTCTTTTAGAAAATTTGGTTGTGACTTATAAAATGGTCACATTTTGTTTAAAGAGCTAAAGAAAAAGGAAAAAAAAGGCTTCAGTAAAAAAGTAAATGTGAGACAAATACACAACAACAACTACAATAATCCAAATTGTGAACTGTATTAAATGTTGCTTAATGCTCTTATCTTATCATCACAGAAAAAGCATTGAGATGGTGCTAGTGTTCGCTGATAACCCACAAAAAGAATATCAAGGACTTTTGCGCAGGAGATAATCTCAAATTTTCACTTTTTAGTTGATGATAAACATTTATTTTCTTGTAGAACAACAAGGATGTAGAGGGCCCCAAGAACTGAATTTGCTTTGGGCCCCCAAATGACTGAATATGCCCTTGAATATTACTCAAACTTTTTTCTTAAACATAAATTATTTTTTTAGTTATTTTATTTTATTGTTGATTATCTGTTAGAGTCCAGATATTTAGCTGAAATTATTTTACAAAGCCTTGGCAGAATTGCAGCACAATATCTGACTTCGCCCTATTCAAGCTCCTCTGTTTTAATGCCTTATACACATGTTGGCACGTGGTCATATGCAAATCACATAGATGCAGGGCAGCTTTAAACCAGTAGTGAAAAAGAGCAAGAAAAGAAAGCCTGCTGAAGTATTTAATGCTGTAAAATAATCAATTGAACCACTACATTTTAACCTCCTGAATGTCATCCAATGGGTCAAATTCTGATTTAATGGTGGGTTTATCCATATTTACCCCATTCAAGTGGACATTACTGTTCACATGCATATGCAATAAATGAAAACACATAACAGCGCACAGCAAGTGGTCATCCAGCCGTCTTTGCAAAGGGCTGTAAGAGATGCCCGGTGAGTCGCCATGGCAACTGTGGTTTTATGTCCAAATCATTTATTTAGTGCAACACTTAGCTGCTGCAGCTCGTTCCCGTCAGAAAGGGATGATCCAGAGAAACCCCTGTGAAAAATTAAGGCTGTGACTCATGCAGTGACATAGGGCTGATGATCTCTCTGAGTGTAAACAGTTAGGTTTTCTACAAATGAGTCCGAGCAGAAACAGAAAGGAGGAGACGCGCAGAACAAGGACAAGCAGACAATGTGTCGGTTGAGGATGGAAGAAAATTTTTCTGCTTCTAAATGAGCCAACATGAGTGCTGCCCTCAGAGGATGTCTGGAGGCAGAGTAGCATCGATCTATTTCATGATTCTACAACCTCACTTAGTGTGAACAGCATCAGGGCCACAATGGAGCACTCTTCAGTAAAGCCCTCAGTCCAGACATCTATGTTTTGTTAACATCTGCAAGTTGTGAATGCTTTGAGAGCACTTGTTGGATGAAAGTATAGAGTCAGATATCACATTGACTTGCTCAACCATTTTTGCACTGTAAAGATACTTGTTCATTCTTGTCTTTATATGTTTGCAAACTCAATGAAATTAGTGTTTCATCCATTGACTGTATATAGAATGGACAGCGTGCTTCCGCCTGTCACCGTTCTACGATTTTGAAGCCAAAAAAACCCGTTTCTCCAGCCGCCATTGTGCAGCCAGAGTCTGCGCAGTAGAGAATTTCCAGTGGAGCAGAGTAAAAAAGAGAAATAAAATATTTATTTCTTCTTCTTCAGAAGGTTTGTCTCCTTTTGGCTCTTTCCTGAAGTTTCTTATATCCCCGATAAAAACTACTCACAAATGGCAGCTGTCAACTATCGTAAAACGAAACTTATATCGCAGTTTTTAACGTCCAATAACTAATGAGAAACTAACTTCTCAGAAAAAAAAAACACCTGAACACCATGCAGCCAGATGACGTCGTCATACTACCTTAGTGTAAGGATGAGAGAAACATTTCTACGAGGTATCGTAATTTTTTTAAGTTTTCCCAGCTCATATCTGGAATACATGGGGAGGCGGGGCTTATGACCTATACTGCAGCCAGACACCAGGGGGCGGGGCATCTGCTGGAGGCTTCAGTTTGAGCCGAACGTCGTTACGTCCACTCATTATACCGTCCATGGTTTCATCTCATACACAGTTCCAACTTACATACTACGATGAAAATGAATGTTAAATAGTTTTACAAAGGAGAGGAAAATCCCTGCAGTTATACATTGAGAAACATTATTCTTAAACTGTTGGATTATTTGCTCACGCAGTCGTTGACTAAGTGGTAAACCTGGTCCCATCCTTGCTTGTGAAGGACTGAGCCTTTTGGGGACGCTCCCATTATATCCAATCATGACACTCGCTTGTTATCATGAACCTGTTCACCTGTAGAATGATCCAAACAAGTGTTTTTCCAGAATACCTCAACTTTTCCTGTCTGTTGTTGCCCGTATCCCAGCTTTTAAGGATCTTGATGCTGGCATCAAAGTCAAACTGAGTGAATATTTGCAAAACAAATCCCCAAAGTTTATCAGTTTGAAAGATAAATATCTCGTCATTGTAGTGTATTCAACCGAATTTCGGTGAAACAGGATATGTACATCATTGTATTCTGTTTTATTTACATTTAACACAATGTTCCAACTTACTTGGAATATGGGGTTGTACAACAAAGAGTGTTTATATCACCAAAATAACATGAAGAATAATCAAAGAGAACTTCAGAGACTCTCACACCTAAACATCACCATCCTTTCTAATTATAAACCTTTTATATAACCTGGCAGTAGTTTAAAGCTTTAAATCAGCCAAGCCAGTTGGAGGACAGTGTTTGTCGCCAACCATCACCTCACAGTCAACATAAACACACTTGTTTGTGCTTGGCTAATTTTTAAAGTGTCCTTGACAACGGAGAGAGCATCTCTCTTACCCACTCACCAATTATGCAGAAAGTGAAGGTGCTGCTTAAACTAAAAATACACTCCAACACTTCATCTTTGTTCAAAATAAACAGCTTTAGGCAAAGTTTGTTTCCTCCAAAGAGTCATTTCCCTTTCTTTTTTGCATTTCTCATTACTTCTTCTTTGTGGTTCTTACTTCTCTGACTAACTCTGAATTTCACTGCCAAAAACTTGAGTCACCCCCAACCAGCTTTGAAACAACAGCTGCATTTATCTTGTACAGAAACGAAATGAGGAACATTGAAACTAATTTTAGGAGACATAGTAAATTAATAAAAGAAGAGGATGAGGCAAGTTGAAGGAAAGTCAGTACCACGAAAGTCAAATCTACTACAGTGCATGAAGCAAAAGGTATGATATCATAGCCAGATGATGTACAAAACTGCAAGAGTTGCAGACACTTAAAAAAAAGTTTATAAATTAAGAAAGAAGTTCAGTTAAGGATAACATTATTCTGCTTGTCAGATTCGGTTCATCAGCTTCACGCACACAGCAGTACCACAGGAACATCACACTGCTTCTAAATGAATCCAGATTTAGATCATTGTGTTGAAACTACTGGGATATTTAAGTGTTTAATGTCTCATTTTGAAGCACAGAGGCTAAAAGGGACTGTGGGGACTATCAAAACATGACAAGGGAACTTTGTGAGCTCAGTTGGTTGTGTAGTTTAGCAGCCAGCTACATTTATTGATACTCACAGCCTGATGATCTCAGACGTGTGAATCCTGATGATGTCCTACCAGTGCGTATCTACCGACTCCAACCTCACCTAGCAGAGCAAACGTAACTTTACTCTTCATTTTATCGTATGTGGTGGCCAGTGCACTGATCTTTGCTGTGAGGAACAAGATTGAAGCCATCCTAGATAACCCCTCCCACCCTCACCAGGGTGAGCTGTGGACACTACACTGCACATAAACTCAAGTCATGCCACTGCTGATGCAACAAGCCAGTATTCCCCCCTGGGGCTCATAGTTTTGTTTTTAACCTTTGGCTTTTCGTTTTAGCCTTAAGCTTGTGCTTTAGCCATTGCTCTTGCTTTAGACTTCAGCCCTTGTTTTAGCCTCACGATTGTGTACACTGCAAAAACTGAAATCTAGTCAAGTCATTATGTCTTATTTTTAGTCAAATTTGTTTTACTATTCTTGATTTGAGCCACATTTACTAGACAAGGGCATAAAAATGTCTCATTTCAAGTTTTTTAAAGACAAAAATGAGGCATCAATTGCTTGTAACAAGTCAAAAAATCTGCCAATGGGATAAGATAAAAGATTCTTGTTTTAAGACATCTTTCTAATTTCAAGAAACTTCGTCTTATCCCATTGGCAGATTTTTTTGACTTGTTACAAGCAATTTACACCTCATTTTTGTCTTAAAAAACTTGAAATAAGACATTTTTATGACCTGG
Organism: Thalassoma bifasciatum; assembly: GCA_008086565.1. Taxonomy (NCBI): domain Eukaryota; kingdom Metazoa; phylum Chordata; class Actinopteri; order Labriformes; family Labridae; genus Thalassoma; species Thalassoma bifasciatum. The sequence goes on along the minus strand of RPOG01003798.1, from coordinate 14,192 downwards.
TCTTGTGAATGTGGCTCAAATTAAGAACAACAAGACAATTTTACTACAAATAAGACAGAATGACTTGCTTTGATTTCAGTTTTTGCAGTGTTTCAGCCGTAGCCCTTATTTCAGCGTCTAGTTTGTGATTTAGCCTTTAGCTCCTGTTCTAGCATCTACTCCTTGTTTTTGCCCATAACTCATGCTTTGGCCTTTACCTCATTTGAAAACCTTTAGCTCCTTTTTTAACCCATGGCTCCAGATTTAGCCTTTAACCTATGCTCTATCAGTCCCCTTTTTTATCTTTTTCCTGCTCATTTGTCCCTTTTGTCTGTAAGACAGTCCAGCTCCAGTTTCAACCATGACTACTAGAGGAATCATGGAAATTGTCAGCTGAAAAAAAACACAGGACTCTCTTCTCACTGCTAAATTTCATCAGCTTGTGTGGTGTTGTCACAGACACTGATTTACTGTAAATCAATCTGGTTCAGGATCTGAGAAATAGCAGTTAGAAAATAATTATTTTAGCACTGGAAATATGAAATTTATGTTGTCTATTATGATCAATCATAAATCTGGAGACGTTACTTTTTTCAACATCACTCAGAAAATCCTCACAGTCACTTTAATCTAGAACAAATCTCTAAATTAAGACTATCCCCAGGAGGAGACTTCAGAAAAGCAAATAGAGGAGTAAGAGACACGTGTGCCTTGGGTTTGTGTGTCAAGTATAAATTGCTCTTGTAATTAATCAGACGTTATGACTGTCAGAAGCCGAGTAAAGAGTCTCCTAAGCGCAGATCATGTGGTAATGGGATGAAAACACTCTGGGACCATCTCAAAGTACATCTGGAACATCATATAAAGATCATTAGGACATGACTCCTCATTTGTGACACACTCGCTGTTCTACCAGACATCTAATATCTTTGATAATTATACATGCTGAATAATCTCATCCAACGCTTTCCCTCTGTCCCTGCGTCTCCATTCCCCTCGTCGATCCATCCTTCTTTCATTACCACCACTTTAATTCCATCTTTAAGTCTCTAATTAGCCATAGCGATGTAAGTCCATGCTTCGCAGGGACTCCAGGGGCTTTGCTTTGACCTATTACCCTTTCCGACATTTCTTCCTCTGTCCCTTCCATCTCTTTACGGCTTTCTTATTTCTATTTTTTCCCCCGTTCTTTCGCCTTTGCAACCAATGGGTCCCGAGGGTGGGGAATGTGTTCCAACGCGCTATAATTCACAAGCAGCAGCCCCCGGGCAGTTAGTGGCACAGCATGTGGTCTGCTTTTATCTCTCTCCTCTAACTCCCTCTCTGGCGAGGAAATAATTCATTATCATGCCTCCATTGATTTGCTCTTTCTCTCGCCTCTTTGGAGGAACAATCCCCCCTTTTCTCCCCTCACTTTTTCTTGTTTTAACGCCTTCTGAAATTTCAAACAAGTGTGTGAGTCCGTGTGTGTTTGGCTCCAGTTCTGGTGCGCGGCGCGCCTGCATGGGAATGCTACCCTTACTCCTTTTCCTCCTCTTATCTCCGCTACGGAATCCCCCTCCAGCATCCTCCTTCATCAGCTTTGAAATCAGAACAAAGAAGATAAACAGCAGATAGAGGAGAGAGAAAGGGAGAGAGGTTTTTTTTTTTTTCAGAGTTAAAGAAATGAAAAGCAGTAGATTCATGGAACACCAAACATCCCAACAGGGTGAGAGTACAACAATATAATCCTTCACGGCTGGATAGTTGCAGCTCCGATCGTTCTGCTCTTACACCGTGTTGTTGTGGGAAAGTAAGACATATTTCTGATACACCCTAAAAGAGAGCGCTGTTTCCTCTGGACTAACATCTGTTCTATGTTACTTTATCCAGATGGTTTCTTTCAGAGATAAGGTATGACGAAAATGAGAGGCCAGCCTTGATGCCTCAAAGCTCGTTTAAAAAAGTCAACAAACACTTTTATTACGGAGGCATGAAAGATAAGAAATAGAGCTGAATGATGCACAATAATAACACAATTGCAGGTATTATTCTCTTTATTGAAATTGTGATTTTTCTTTATGTGCAAGGGCGTAGCTTTGATTTTGGTATTCATGGGGATATAGCTATATCCTGAAATGATGATGATTATGGCTTTTTTTGTCTGTTTTTTGTCACTTTTGAACAATATTTTGCTATTTACTGACATTTTCCCAGGTTTCCCTCTTAATTTTTTGCCCCAGTTCACCTTTTTTTCCTGCTTTTCGACCAAATTTGCTACCTTTAACTTTTTTTGTGTTTTTTTTTTAAAGTTATTTTTTGTGGCGCAGATTCATTTAACTTGACACTAGAGAGGACAGTAGGTAAAAGAGGAAAGAGGGGGTGGGGAACGAGTCCACAACTGTCTCTCTTTGGTTGAGCAGAGTTGAGTAACACTTGTGTAGAGCATGAAATATCTACTGCAAAAAACTGCATCTGGTATTCTGACACATTGCGGGTTAAATAAATATTGCACTGTCTGTGGCTGGAATATTGCAGCAGGCCATATTATTATTCAATTTAATTTCTAATAAATTGCCCAGTCCTGATAAGGAAGCAAAGGACTAAAATGCGGATGTAGCAGCTTCCAGCTGAGAAGCTTTGACAGGGACCCAAACAAACATCTTAGTGGGGTTTAGATTTTAAATTCTCTGCATTCAATAAGGAAGAAACTCTGTATTTTCATCAAAATAAAAGCAGCTGGAAAAATAACTGTTTACAGAACAAGTTGGACTGGAGAGAAAATGATTTGGGGAGAAGCCAGAAGTGTTGAGAAAGCAGAAGGACAAAGAGGGAAAGAATTAAGAGGAGCAGGTGATGCATGGTGAAAAGTTTCCATCTTTGTCAAGGTCAACAAAGCCAGGAAGAAGGAAACAGGGCAAAAAATACAAGAAAAAAAACCCACTACAAGGTGTTTACTAGAGTCTGGGGCAGCAGTAAAACTGTGGGGGAGGACGTGGAGGGTGTGAGAGATTAGACATGACAAGTTCAGGGAAGTGGGAGGACAACAGAGGAAGGCTGAAGGAGGGATGGCGAGAGGAGTGGTGGGTGAGGCAGGAGCATAAAGCTGGGACTGAAAGAATGGAGGGAGAGAGATGTGTAAACACCTTCCTGCAGGTTTAACACAGCAGTGAAGACAGTGAATGAGTCATATTCCCTCTGGGGTTCCTGAATAAGAAGTGTCAGTTTATAATTCACTCACTGACACAGTTCAAGACTTTGGCAGCATTGGGCTGTTTACTGTTGTAATTTTATTTAAGTTAGTGATTGCTGTAGCAACCTAGCAAGTCTTCGTTAACCTGTTTATTGTGATGAGTAAGACTCCAGAAGCAATATAGGAAGTCATTACAGGTTTTTGATAAAGCATTTGTAACCAAAGAAATCAGCTACAATACTTTGAAATTACACAAGGTTTAATGCTTCCTATGCTTCCTCACTGCCACAATGACTGCAACCCTTTGTTCACAACGCTGTGTCAGCTTGCACCTGTAAATGCAAGACACTGCAGATGCAAAAACCCCTGACTGCAATCAGTTTCAGGTTTGAAAAATCACACTATAGCTGCTAAAAGATTGTATAGGCAGACATGCTAAATGGATTACATGGGCCATTTTGCTCATTTGACAAACGCAATCCTCAGTGCACCCAGTTAGTCCATCAGCTTTGCACAGGCTAGAAAGTTTGCACGTGTTTTAATACACACAAACCAAGAATAGGCCCAAAATGACACGTAAAAATCTAGGGAACAGCTCCAGCACAATGAGGCGTTATTAGGTCTGCAGCATGGTTTTGGTGCATAAGCCTGTTAGACACATACACACAAATCCACCTAAATGGGTAGATGTAGAAGTATCTCACTGTTCCTATTTACACAGTATTTTCTTACTCATGCATTTATTTCAATAAGACCAATCTATTGTGAAGGATTTTTGAGTATGATCCCGTCTAGCCTCACTGAAGGTCATTTAAGGAAGACAAACTTAATAAAACCAGAACAATCAGCGTAGAGTTTTAAGGAGAACATTTAATCCGTAAGTTAAAGCTTTTTCTCAATGCCTTGAGCTCTACTTTTTATAAGAATTACATAAGCATATGCTGGCAGCCAAAACCATTTTGTGACTTTCAAAGGATTTCCATAGCCAAACCTTTTTTTGTCAGCAGACCTTCTGAGAGCCGCTTTGCCAGCTTTTCAACGCTGGAAGAGTCAAACATTTTGAAGTTCAACTGTGCTCAAGTGAGAGAAGGTGATGATTGAGGAAAAAGAATCTCAAAATCTCCAAAGTCTCAGAAGTGTGGTCTGACTCCTCAGCTCGGCCCAATGTTTCAGGCTTGTAGTGGATTGTTAGTACTCAACATCTCCTTTGGCAACAGGCGCCCGTTCAACCCAGTTTTCTAAAACAACATGCACTGAGCTGGCTTCAGGGGTTAAGGCTCAAAGGCTTTTTGTGCTGAAATTATGTTGTGTTTTTCTTCTTTTTTTTTTTTTTTTGGGGTCATGCCAGGCTAAATCCCTGCTACAAGCTGCACACATGTGGAACACCTTGATGTGGTGTTGTGCCATGCATCTGAAATCTGCAGAGAGACTCAGCAGTTTTTCAGTCAGATGCTTTGATGTCATGAATACAGCGTTGACGTCAAACGGTGCAGGAGAAGATTGCTCTGGTTGGGTTGTCAGAATTGTTTTGTGATGGGTGATTTATCCCGTGAAAGGTCCAAACAGATGAGTCCTAAAAATACACATGGGTCAATGACGTGACGTCCCTTTTTTGTGTCCGAGTGCAATATTTCCTTCCATCATGAATTGAGTATTTCATCACATGTATTTCTTTATTCTATGAAACCTGTGTTATTTGAACACATATTTAAACTATTAAAATATAACATGTTTTCTTGAGTTTTGGTTCCTCAAACCCCCAAAATGTCAGGGTGGTGCAACCGTAACATTAGACTTTTATTTTAAAGTGAAGAGAATAAAACAGGAAACAGGAAACTGCATCAGCCAGAGGAGCCCAAATGACATTTGTGACCAAGAGGAAAAGTTTGTAGATTTCTCTGAAATACTGATAAAAAAGGTTTTTTCACTTCATTGGTGACTGGATGTTAAAGGTACAGTCCTGGTACAACCAATGTAATAATGTGAAATGTTATTTTAACATCAAATTATTGATCTTATTCACAAATAAAAGAAATGAAACACACAAAATGAAAATGTATGAGTCACTACAGACACTTGAGAGATACTTGCCAATAATTTCACACAGAAAAAATAACAGGAACATATAAATATATTTTCATATGTTTGGTTGCGCCACCTGACATTTTTGGGTGCTCAAATTAAAAATACTAAAAAATAATGAACCTAAAAACTTTAAAATGTTGGTCAGCTACTGAAATCTGTTAAAAAACATAATTCTTCACTCAGAAATGGGGTTAGGGTTAGGGTTAGGGTTAGGTTTTTTATCCATTTTCAAAGAACTTTTTAAAAATAAGTTTTTAGACCCTCTTTTTGTCATTGACCTATATTCGTTCTATTTGGGAAATGAGTCGCTTGAGCTTTGAATATGAATACGGTTTGTCATTAACAGGATGCAAAATAATGCAGCTGTTATTAGCATCATTTTAACTGAGATAGACATTAGTGATGATGCATTTTCTGGTTGTTGTAAGCCTGAAATGTTGCTTGTGTGTTAACGCTAAACTCCGTCACAGCCACTTAACACTGGCTACAGCTGATGCTCTGGACCCTGAATGCATCTCCAGACCATAGACTGTAGAACGGATGGTGTGGCTCCGCCTTTCACTGGTGCACGGTTTTAAAGCCAAAAAAACCTGTCACAGGTGCCGCCAAAGTCCAGCCAGAGTCTGCACAGAAGACACCATAGAGAATCTGAGTGGAACTGGGTAACATAAAAAGCAACAATTTATTATTCCTTCCTCACTTCGAGCCGAGTGTCATGGGGTTCATGATTTTTACAGATCATGGTCCAATCATTAAGCGAACGGGACCATTACTCTGATCGTGCTGTTATGGACTGGCCCATTAGGCCTTAGCGTTAGCCACATGCACGATTGCAAATAACTGTCCAATTAACTAATTGCACCAGTGAAGCAAGGCAGGTGCAGAATGTCATATGTCAGGAAACCATCCGGAAAACACCGTCAGATTTGACTCGAACATGCCGACTACGCAGTAATACACTGTGAGACTGAGGGAAGATCGAGTGAAGTAACAAGTTTTCAGGCGGAGAAATACATATTTTATTACAAGAATATAGAATGCACAAACAGTTGGTATCAGCTTGTTAATCATGAAAGATAAACCAAGAGAAACAGAATGTTTGGATAAAGATCTTGAACAGAGTTAATGCGTGTGGTGTTTCCGAATGCACAGTTTAAGTCCTCAAAATAAAACAAGCAAAATGAAAGCTGCTCTGTAACCCAAGGATGTCCCAGTAACTCCACGAAAAACTCTACAAGAAGTTGTTTAATGAACTGCAACATTTCACAGTCACATTTATGACTTTAATAAAGTGTTTGTCTCTGTATACCGTCTGACTCTTGGAGGATGTGTTGAAGTGCAGTGAAGACACCCAGTTTGGGATTTTTTGTTTGATGAATTGTGGATGATATGATAGAAGTTGTTGTAGTTATGTGATCTAAAAATCCGGCATTTTTGGTAGAGAGTGAAAGAAACTGAGCTGTAAATTGAGTAAAATTTCACCTAAAAGTTTGTGAATGCAGCACATTCAGAAGTGCCTGAAAACATGGAGAAAAGCCATAAAAAGAGAATCACCCATCGGACAGGTTGAGCTGTGTCGTGCGATCACAAAAGGTGAGAATGAGCCAAACTGAACTTTTATGTTGACACCCTTTCCCAGCATGCAGAGCTGTCGGGCAGTAAACCTGCCTTTGTTCAGACTGTTTCACTCTGAATGCTAATGGAACAACATTAGCATACTATCTCCTACAAACACACAGGTCAGTCATTGCCAGAGGTCAGATCCATGTGGAAAGGGTCCAGTTTGGGAATCAAACCTATGTTTTAGTCATTATGAGCCAACACTTCCACCCTCCAGGCTCTGTGCTGCCCACGTTTTGTTTATAATCATTAAGCATGCAGGAATTTAGCCTCAACTTTCATAATTATTTTCAAAACTCCTGTCATGCTTGGAGGATCCATAATAATTCAGCAGTGTAGCGCGTGCCTGGTGTAGACAAACTTTGTTCTACCATAATTCACAGCGCAGTAGTGTGTGAGAAGAAGAGAGTACTCCAGAGGAAAATATGGAGCAATTAATCAACTTCATCTACTCATCAGTGGCTTTTTAAAAAGCCTGTTAGCGGTTTTAATGGTGTCATGTTACCAAGCCTGTTTGATTCACTTTTCTGCTAATTAATCAGCCCAAAATATGATCAAGGTGTTATCACGAGATCAATGTTTCATACTTGTAACTTCTGGGAGACTAAATAGAAAATACGACCACTAAAGTGAGGTCTCAAACATTTAAAATGCAGATTTATGAGATCAGACAAACTAGGGGGGAACATCATAAGAAAATACTAGCTGGTGTTTCCTCTCTGACACGTCCCAGGTGCAAAAATGCTGAACTATATAAACAACACCTTTACTGCAGCTGATAAAGAACATGTACGCTCAGCAAACTTTCTGTGGATCAATAACATGAAAGAAAATATATTAAAAAATTGCATCATCTGAAACAATCTGCTCTTATGTCTGCACTCTTAGCACAGGAGTCCATGTGTGATTCATCCCCTAAGTTTATCTGCTGTCGAAAATTACAAATGAGGCATGATCCAGCCATGGATTTTGAAGAAACTTCAAAGGCACATGAAGTGTATCTGCTTTAAAAGTGTAGGCCTGTGTGTGTAGAAGGGAAATTACACTTTTTTTTCATGAAAAGCTTCAGGCTTGTTATGAGTGGGCTTTAAAACCAAACACTTTTTGCTCAGATGAAATCTATTTTGGTGCTGTATTAAATAATTCCAACTATCAAAACTAACTCAGTATCTTATTCTCAAGATGTGGTTCAGTTGTAGTTAGGAATGTTTTAATCACTAGTATCATTTCTGGCTTGATCCTTCACTGCAAAAACTGAAATCTAAGCAAGTCATTACATCTTATTTTTAGCAACATTTATCTTATCTGTCTTGATTTGAGCCACATACACCAGACCAGGTCATAAAAATGTCTTATTTTAAGTTTTTTTAAAGACAAAAATGAGGTTTAAATTGCTTGTAACAAGTCAAAAAAAATCTGCCAATGGGATAAGAAAAAGTTTCTTGTAACAAGATATCTGTATAATTTCAAGAAACTTTACGACAAATTCGTCTTATCCCAACGGCAGCTGTCAACTATCGTAAAACTAAACTTATATCGCGGTTTTTAATGTCCAATAACTAATGAGAAACTAACTTCTCAGAAAAAAAAACACCTGAACACCATGCAGCCAGATGACATCGTCATACTACCTTAGCGTAAAGATGAGAGAAACATTTCTACCAGGTATCATAATTTTTTAAAGTTTTCCTGGCTCATATCTGGAATACATGGGGGGCGGGGCTTATGACCTATACTGCAGCCAGACACCAGGGGGCGGGGCTTATGACCTATACTGCAGCCAGACACCAGGGGGCGGGGCTTATGACCTATACTGCAGCCAGACACCAGGGGGCGGGGCATCTGCTGGAGGCTTCAGTTTGAGCCGAACGTCGCTACGTCCACTCATTATACAGTCCATGGTCAGGACATCCCAAAAATTAATTTTTGAAACATAAGCTTGACAAGGACAGCAGAGCATCAAAAAGCTGCTTTGTTCATAAAAAAGAAAAATCAAAAGTCTAGCTGCACACATAGTAGAGCTCAGTGTTTTTCATTTGTCTCACTTAAAACAGCTTTTATTAGTTCTGATAGAGGACGATAAGTCTGTTCCATTCACAAGATAACCACATTTATCTTGATTTGAATTCTCCATCTTGTACTCAGTAACAGAGAAACAGTTTGTTTTTGGTCCTCATCAGTATGTGTTTCCTTCCACATTTACCCGTGTCAAACACTGACTTTCCTGTGGCCTCCAGAGGAAATAAATATAAACCTTTTTAAGTGGTTCTGTAATGAATCAAATTTAGACAGGACTGTGGGCTTTGATGTCAAAATTTATCCAAGAGGGTTTTGACCTTTAAACTTAGAGTGAAAGAAAACCCTCATTACAATATAATATTGATGTCTCTGGTGCCTTTGTTTGTTAACACATGGTTGTGTTCAAATATCAGCGAGCGCTATGTGGGATGTAATGATATCACAATCTAAAACCTATTATATCACTATCACAGGTGTTGTCAATACAATGATCGTTTGATTATAAAAAATAAAAACAGCTCCTGCACTGTTGTTGGAAAGTGAAGCTGTAAAAGCCTCGTTTAGAGTCTTTCAGCCTGGCTGGATTATTTCAAGGGTGTTGATTTGTTTGGAAGCGTCTGAGTATTGATTTTTGTTTGTCTATCATCTTTTCGTCTTTCTTGTTTCTCGACACTAAAACTACAGTGTATACGAAATGTAGTTTTAAAAGCAGCGAGAAAAACTATGGTTTGAAATCGAGCTGTTTTTTTGCTATTTAAATATATGTTTGCCATTTCTGTTTGACAATGTCTGAGGGAATTGTGGGATAATTTGCACACCTAGACAAAACAGCAGAAACAAAACTACACTTTTCTCATTTTATGCATTTAAGTTTCGGGACACTTTTTTCTTCTTGTGGCAGGATATCACAAATTTCACAATGCAGTTACATTCCTAATGCATACTTCCTTGTACAGATGTATTCACTAACTGATCTGTGAGCCTCATTGTGTATTCTGTCTCTCTCTCGGCCCACCCAGAGGTCAGGTCAAGATGCTGCTCCTGCAGTGCAGAGGTCTCCTGCAGGCCTCTAATCTCTCCTACTTTCCTCCTCCCTAAAGGCTGAGAGGGCTTTACAATGAGACAGACCACTTAGCCAAGCCCATCAGGGAAAGCCTCCACTCTTTACAGTAGGAAAGCACGGCTGCGGGTGGAAAGCAGGGAGGGCGAAGGGTTTGTCTTTGTTTCCACAAAGATGGAAGATTATCCAGATTGTCAGAGATCTTATGCTGCTATCAGATGAGAGTGCAGCTGTAATGAATTGGGTCTCATCTGGTCAAATGAAGTATAGGAGATTAGCTCCAGACTGTCAGCTTGTTCCTATTAAGCCTCTAAGAGCAGTAGCACTTTTTTGGCCTTTTGAGACATAAAATGTTGCTTTTATCAAAATCAAAGAGAGAGAAGATAACTTTTTTTTAAGCCGGGTCTCAAACTTGAATAAAAAAAAAAAATGCCTTCTATGAATCTTTTTCCAACTTAGGGCCTGATCTTCGAAAGGTTTGCGTGTACAAAAACGAGCAAACTTAATAGTGCGTACAAAGCCGATTTATGTTGAGTGCACTGAGGATTGCATCTGTCAAATGAGCAAAACAGCACAAGCAAGCCTGTCTATTTTTATGAAAATGCTGAATATACGCAGATTATCAGAACATGCAAAATAGTGGAAGGCAGGTACAAACTGGCACAGCGTTACACACAAAAAACTGTGGTTATTGTGGACACAGTAAAGACTCAAAACGAAGCAATACAAACATATAACAGTGCTGTCTCTCTTCATTATTTCTTCCAACACGCCCACGAATAGCACATGCAATTTTTAGTTTGCACACAACTTGTAGCGCTTATTATTTGGTATCTTAGTAGATCAGGCCCAATGTGTAACTCCATTGTCGAACAGATGGTGATGTTATAGAAGCAGCTTCATGATTTTGCAAGTGAAAGGAAACAGACCAGTAGAATAATGATAATTATTTTTGCGTTGTTTGCAGCCTAAAACATCAACCAGAGTCAGCTTTTAGGTGAAGGCAGCATTTTAAAGTGTTGCTGTAAGCTGTGCTCTTTCAAAATAAAAGTCCAAACAGCAAGCCTTGTTGCTGTGCTCTATTAGAAGGAAAAGGTTATGAAGAAACATGACAGCCTACAAGCTCTCTTTCATCTCAGTCAATGCAGCTTGATAATGCCAGGGGGTCACCGTATCTTTGACCCTCAGGAGTCATATCACATGAAATACTGAGAAAGCTGTTTGAGAAATGACTTTCAGTGTGACAAGCTTACAAGCCGATGAGGTGCTGGTTTCTTTTTAAACAGTATTATCATCCGGCAGTGCACAGACTTGGCACTGGAAGCTGTGAAATCACTGTGGATGTATAGTAATAAGATAAAGGTCTGTATAAGTGGAGTTTGGAGGTCGACTACTAAAGTAAACACGTCCGTGAACCCTCCAGACAGGCAATTAATCTGCTCATTTCCCCCCAACAGGTGACTCCCACCCTCAGGGACTGGATGACACAGTAAAAGAAGTCCTACCCTGTCATTACCCAACTGATGGCGCTTCATTATGGAGCCTGGGCCTCTGTAAATCCATTGTCGCCTCGCAATGCAGGCAGGCGCTTAGCAGCAACACCCACCTCAGAAATGGGCTGTGTTGTTAGCAGGCTGCTCTGCAGAATTGGTCATTAAGTGATGCGGGGGTGACAGTCGCTCCCTTTAAATGGCTTGGGTGATGTGCTGTTCCTGGAGGACTGGAGGATATCTCTGGGTGATACATATTCTAGAAAATGGCAGGATTACTTTTGGTGTTTTCTTTTTCCTCCACTCCGACAGTGTGCCTCAGAAATATCTTGCTATACCTTAAAAGAGGCTTTCTCAAATTCTCAAATTTCGAACCCATGGTTTAGTGGAAGACAAGAGTGTAATTTAACTGTTTATTCATTCCTACTGAGCCCCTGAGGACACAAGGAGAAAAAGAAAAGATCTTACAAGACTTGATTAGAGATGTATTCTCGGGAGTTACGTCATCAAAAAAATGGGAACAGAAGCAGCATCTAGCTTCATTCTTGCAGACCAGTTATTGTTCTTTAAAAGGAACCCTGGCTACCAGAACGCCATTTTCCTAAATGATCAGTGTTTTTACCAGCTACATAAGAACGATAATAAAATCTCTCTCAATATCTTAGTTTGTATAAAATTTGAAAAAATATTTTCACCTCTAGGTCGCCATTGTTGTTTACGCCGCAATAACGTCTGGGTAGTGACGTCATATGGTTGCACCGGGCTGGATCTCATACAGGATCATATAAGTCCTGGAGCGGACTTCAGTGGTTTCCAGAGGAAGTTTTGTGGGTTTGTGTTGGAAAATAGTCGGCACAGCATTTGGCTTTAGTCTCCGTTTATAATTACCCACACCTGTCAGCTCTTTCTCCCACAACTTCCTTCTTTTCTTGTCTTTTGGGAAGCTGTGCAGACTAACATCAGTCTCCTTGTTTCCTTTGGACTGAAAAGTTCACCCAAAAGCAGCCACATGTGGCATTATTATGTTTTTTTCGCTCCTGAAACCTCGTGACTTACGGCGACTAGTAGTGAGCCAAATCCAGATGCTCGGCACCAAGCAACCAATCTACGTCATCAACCCAGAATGCATTGTGGCAGTGAAACAATGGCTGCGCCCAAAGGATAGAAACTGTGTTTTAAACTTTTTTTTTTTTTTTAAAGAAAAACCAATTTGTTATGTCTTTTAACAACAAATTCTAGTTTGAGACAAACATTTAAGCAGATTCATGCCTTTTAGTCCTTACAGTCGGGGTTCCCTTTAGAAGCTAAAATTAAAACTGTTGACAGCATATTAATGTTCAACTGTCCCCCACTCAACTGAAAGAACTAGACACTGTTACATGGAGTCAGCTTATATCATATGAAGTGCCTATTTGGAAGTCAAAACACATGCAAAAGTTCCCACCTTGTTGGTGAATTACACTTATTGTACTGCCTAAAACATGATAACATGATCTATTTAGAGAAAATTGTTCATCATTTGGGGTTTTAAAGCCCCGTAATGAATTATTCATCATTTAAACTCACAAGCATGTCTTTTGGGTGGGTCCTCTTCTCTCTTTTTTTTAATTGCTCATTTCAATGTTGTTCGCTATTTGATCCACCATTTGTTTGTTTGTCTGTTGATTTTGCTGCGGATCTCTGCTGTAAAGCACTTTGTGAACTGTTGTTTTTAAAGGTGCTCTATAAATAAAGTGATTGTTATTATTATTATTTTATATCTTCAAAACTGAATTGGGACTAATATTAACAAATTAACTGAATATACTCACACACTGCTTGGGAGTTTCCCTCTCACTTATCTAAACATACTTACTGTCTTCCCCAGATAAATCAATGCTGCTGCTAAACTGCTCCAACTTCTGAGCACTGGGACTGTGTGTGATGTCAATATAAAGTAAATACTGGAAAGTCAATCGCAAACTGTATTGATGAACTGACCACAAGGTCCAATGAATTAAATACCTGAAAATTGAGAAGGTTCATCACATTGACATAAAACAGGCCAGTATAAGGGTCAAGCAGATCTGCTCACTGATTTGCAACATTGCCCAAATCAACTCCATAGAAGTACAGATACACAAAAAGCAGCTTTCTCTCGAACAGATGATTGAAATCACACACTGGTGTAGATAATGATGCTCAGCTCAATTAGTATGTAGTTTTCTCTTTCAAGTCTCTGAGACTGATGACTGCCTTTGGTAATGTCACGAAGAACACACTGACCCTGGTGGGTTTGCACAGTACATGAAGGGAGACAGGCCCCCCGCTGGGAGCTCGCAGTGTGTACAAACGATCCCGGAGTGTCACCATGCATTCAGTATGAGGGCTGCTCTCTGCAGGTGGGCTGCAGCCGTTGGCAAACACATCATGCATGTTTCAGACATAGTGACACAGAATGAATGGCACGTTGTATATCATCCTCTTCATGAACCCTTTTCAGAGTCGATCAATAACAGTGCTCTGTGGCTGTTAATGCACACACAGTATATCATGCTCACTTTCACGTATTGTACATTCAGACGGTCCCACACACACACACACACATTCGCTCTTATCTCGTCTGTATACACAACCACTTATTCCCCCTCTCTCTCCTGTGCACACACTCTCACTCATCCAAACGTGGAGGCTCTGTCTTTGAGAGCGCTGGGCTGGTGATTATTCATGGGAGGGAGATGAGGATGAGCAATCAGTGGCCGGCTCATTAATCACACTGGATGCAGAC
>RPOG01003797.1:0-55834 GCA_008086565.1 Thalassoma bifasciatum | reverse complement strand
GGAGGAGCCCAGTTTAGATAGTGTGTTTACAAACAGTAACAAAAGTTCCAGCAGACCCTACCTTTAATAAACTAAAACAAATTGTTGTGAGTAGAGTTGTGCTCTGGCAACTGGTCATGCTCACATTGTCAAACCTGTCAACCGACTTTACAATCCATAAAACAGTTTTCTAGTCATAAACATGCATAACATTAAGCATTACAAATAGAATAACTGTAAAACAATTATGATGTGGCTGAATAGACCAGTTAAGCATTAAGAATAACAGTCTCATAATCCTTTGTACCAACTGCATCGTGTTCAAAGGGATTTAAAAAGCACAGACTTAGTCATCAGTTAGTTCGAGAAACAACTCAGTGAAAAGAATAAAATTAAGTGTAATACAGTATCTTCAAAAAAAATGAAGCGCCACTGAATTAAATTTGACTAAGATTTCAAAGCAGAGAACATCAATGCTCAGAGCTCGGCTGTAAACTGTCTTTTGATTGAATAATCATGCCTTTCACATTTTTTTCCATAATGAGTAAAGAAAAGAAGAACAAGCAGAACATCAAGAGACAATAAAAAAAACACTTTTCAAAAGTCACTTATTTATGTGAGATCTGTCCTTCAGTAAGAACTAAATGAAAATAATGTGGCGGGATGAACGGAGAGGCAGTTCACGGTGCCTTTTGTTTTTTTAAATGAGACAATAAGGCACAATATATTAACCTGAACACATTTTCACGTCTCAAACCGGATATTCTTACATTTACATTACACTATCCATTTATCAGCCCAGTGCAAAAACGTTTGCAGTGTTGTCTAAAATCAAACAATCATCAACTATCACTCAATCAGTTCCTGCCTCTTCTATAGGTGGCCAAGATAGTTACCATTGAGGGTAAAAGTGTCCAGCGTTCCTCTCTCTACTTTTCGATTGGGCTATAAAAATAAAAGCGTTTTACTTTTTCCATACTGTCAGTGTGAATACACTTCTGCTCTCAATATAGCAAGAGCAGGTACAGAAGTCTGCAATTTGAGTCTCCACAACACAAGAAAAAATACAAGATTCAACCCTCTGATGCATGAATTCTGAAAGTAAGTGTCAGGATTTCTCCCTTGAGTGTTTTTTTTTTATCTTAAGGCCTGAAAAAAGTTTTTCCCATTATTTTTTTCAAATATTTGTAACTGAGCATTCAACATAAAACAGTGTGAGTTTAATGTAAATATGACTTTTTTTTTTCTTTGTTGGACTTCTTTTTTTTCTTTTTCTGTGGTTATTTCATAAATAATCTTTTTTTTAATGTTTTGCAAAACTTTTTAACTCTCTTTCATCTATTTTAACACTGATTAATTACAGTTTATACGCTTTTTCTCAAATGGTTGTCTATAACATGTTCAAATATATATATATATGTTTGGAAAAAAAACACTGAAAACATTTTTTCAGGCCCTAAGAAGAAAAAAATATCCAGACACAGGCTAATCTGAATTTTCACCATATGAACCATTGAATTTAAGAATAAATAACATCTAAATAGGTGTCCACTGTAATGACAAAATTCTTATAAGTAGTGAAACTATCTGTTTGTGTGGCAAGACAGCTTTACATAACTAGAATTGGTATTTTAAATCTATGTATCAGTAAACCTTGAAAAGTATTCCCAAGTGTTCAAGCAAAGAGAAATACTCATTTTTAGATTTAAATACTTGAAATCAAACTTCCTGGAGCACAATAATTTGTGAAATATACTGATTCGTGACTTCTAAAATAAAACAAATCATGTCAAAACCAGGTCAACTACCAGTCCAACCCGTGGCTTGTTTCCCACGTTACTCCCTGCTCTCGCCCCCTTTCCTAATCTATCACATCAAAGGCATGAAAAGCCCCTCAAAAAAACTTGTGCAAAAAACTTTTTAAACAAGGTAATATATCTAACATGTCTTGATATAAGAAATTATACCTTGACTTGCACTGAATAATTTGCAGTGAAACTTGCACTAGCTGCGTTTGGGGGCCCTACAGGAAATGTTTGACTCAGGAGTTGGATTATGAGTTTCCTGAGCCTGTCCGTCAGTCAGGAGGTCCACTACATATATTTTATCATAAGTCTGTGGTTGGTTGAGCTAACAGCTGTGAGTTAAGAAGATAAACACTAAGCTAGCTGGAGAGTCCCTCCTCCTCTGATCTCCTCTTCCTTCTTGTATGTGGGGATAAGAATGAAGTAATTACAAGAAAGATTTGGAGTTTTTAAAGACATAACTCTGCTGGGTCTTGTAAAACTGGACGATCGAAGGGAGAAAAGAAAATGAATTTAATCTGGCAGAAAAACATGCTCCTATTCAAAGTGCTAACGTCAATGGATTACACTTCCTTTAAGAAAAAGAGGGCAGGCCTTTTCCAATCAAACAAGTTGGTTTTGAGGAAAATTACATGGACGGGAGAATTAGAAATGCAATTTAATTATCTGGAGTTGGCAAATAGGGAAAGTGTTTAAGCTGAGAGTTTGTAGTTTTATTCCTTAATTTGTTATACTAATAAGTGCATTTCACACCCGATGTAACTTTACATATAAGATTTTACACAGGAAAAAAAAAAACAATGGGCTTTAGAGGAACTCAGAGTCTAGTTCCTGCAGTGGGGATGTTTGAAATTTAGTTTGGAAAAGTCTCTGCTGGTATTGCTTTCCAAATGCTGCCTACAATGCTGTGGTTTCTAGTTTAATACCCCTTTGGATTAATTAAAGAAATAAAGTACGTCTGATCCTAATACTGCCCTCTCCTGGATTGGTTGACAGCTGTCTACACCATGAAATGTGACATAAAACCCTGTTTTGAGGTCAAATAACAAATGAAAAAAGAAAATGTTCAGAAAAAAAAATGGACTTGAACATAATGCAGCCCAAAATAATTTGATATGACAGCATACAGATATCAGAATCATTTCCACGAGGAGTATTTACTTTCCAAAGTTTGATCACAGCCCATTCGAACCAATGGGGGCACAGTTTTTGACCTATACCTGCCACCAGGGGGAGCATCTTTTATAGCAACCTTACATCAGGCTGAACCAGATGACGTCCATTTTCTTTATAGTCTTTGAGAGACACACAGGAAGCAATGGGTCACAGAAACCATTTAGTCCCTCAGAGAAAAGTTTCTCAATTCCCCTAAATTGTATGAGTATACCAAACAAGAAAATCAGCAAAAAGTTAAAGTTTTAAATGTTACCCAACTGGAAGAGTGAAGTATGTTTCATTTTTAATGTTTATCGACATTTTTCTGAGGGACGGGCAAAATTCTAAAATATTGCATCAGTTTTTTGACAATCATTTTTGTTTTGCCTGCAGTTACCTGAAACTTTCAGTATTTCTCCATGTGTAGTTGTAGTTGGACCAGAAACCTTAGACTTCACTTAGACTCTCTAAATTTCCCCTCAGGATTAAGAGTGTATTTCTGATTCTGATTCTGTTTTCTTCCTCGGCAGGTTTGTTTTGCTTCTCAGCAAACTGAAAGCACGAGTTTGCTCATCACTCAGAAAAATTAATACAGAATCAAGATGGGAAACAAAAGTGAAGCAGCCGTCTGTATTAATCATTGCAACAAATATTAAAATCGCCTCTCAATATTTACGGCCAATAACTCCTCACTGTTTTTCCAGAAGACCTCCAACCAAAGCGTCCCACAGGTCACCATCCTCCTCCCACCCAAAGCTCTCAATGCATTAACATTGTTCCAAACCATTAACCGGATTTTCACACAGCACATACGAATGCAGAGTACACAATGTAAGACATGATTCAATTACCCCAAGACACTCCACGCTGGGTAATATTTTCATATCAGGCCTGCATTTCCCTGCAGGTCACCGTCTGTCATACGGGTGGATAATGTCACATTAATGTATTCCAACATTTACCATGATGGCCTCATCGTGCTGCAGCCATACAGCGTGAAGGACAATAAAGAAATGCAGGGAACATGTGCATATTAAACAGGCGTGATTGCACCCCCACTGGAAGCTTAGCATCCCCTACAGTAGGGGGTAAGACGAAAAGAAGAATCAATTTGAACCTTTTGACTTGCTTTTAGTCTCACAGAGCTCTGAAAAGAGATCTGCAAATCAAAAAGAGTTTCCTGAAAGAGTAAATTAAATATTCTACCACTTGTTCCCCTTCATGTTTGACACTAATTTGGCCAAGTCTGAACATTATTTTATTCGACTTAAGGCTTCTCTTACCTCAGGAGTATTTTCATCACAGTGAAAAAAAAAAAGTAACTTTTGTTTGTGTTTTTAGAAAATATAGTCGCGCCTCTGGACTCACAGAGATGCAGCCAGTCATGCACATTGTCCCACTGCAACAGCTGATATCACAGCAGAAGCGGTGATTAATGCCCGAGGTTTCCTGATTAATGGTGTCTTCTTTCAGTTCAGTGCATGACGAGAGAATAAAGTTTTTATTATTCAAGGGTGATGAAAACAAAAGGAGGAAAAGGCATGGAAACTATACCTTTATTTGTCCCACAATGGGGAAACTTACATTGTAATAGCAGTGAATAAGAAAGTGCTGACTATTGTGTGTTATTACTGTAGTTATACGGTGCTATAATATAAAATATTATACATGTATTTATAACACAGGCGTCCAGTAAAGTGTTACCCAATGTTTCACTTAAAAATGCAAAAAAATAAAAATAAAAACAGTGAAAAGAAAAAAAAAAGGTTACTCAGAATCACTGAGGGACTGAAAACGCTGCAGTACACATGCCAGGCCAACAGTTGGCGATATAAGAGTTGAGAAAACTACTGAAATCATCTCATTATCTCAAGAAAACTGAGGAAATTTTGTTTAGAAAGTTATGGCCTATAAGGGCTACCGTAGTATCACATGTCTCAGAAATGAGAAAAAATGAAGAAAGAATTACAAACTCAGAAAGTCAAAACTTCCATAAAGAGGTAGAAATGATAACTAAGGCTTTCCAAAGAGAGAGAAAAAATAAAACAAAATAATTTAAATGAAATCAAGAATATGCCAAAGTAAAATAAAATGATCTTAAAGACGTTTTAAAAAGTTACAAGGAGACAAAAGCCCCACTACTGTCAAGACCAAAATCTTCAGGCAATGTGTTCATGGATGTTTGTTGGCCAGAAAGTCTGCAAAATACAATTAAAATGACCACAATCAATGTTAACAGATCCTGCAGCAGAGAGTTTTCAGTGTGGGTGTCTCACTTTAACTTTTAAGGTGTGGCGTCAAATCTTTTCTCTTCACGCTGTCTGACTTTCTCCTCCAAAAAAAGAAAAGAATAAAAACATCCATCTGCACCCATAATATTTCATTCATATCTCTCTTTTCTCTTTGTTTTCAGTTTCCCTCCAAACGTCTAGACTGGGCTGATTTATGCATCCTTTCAACCACGATGTAACCACCGCTTCTCACAGCCTCTTCTTATTTCTGATTCTTTTTTTTTTAACTGGGTGAAAAAAAAGCTGCAGAGCCAAGAGCCGAGACATTTCAGTTAACGGATGTTTCAAAGAGCGGTGTGTGGAGGAAGTACCTTAAGAGTAATGGAGAGTGTGTTGGACTGTAAATACAGGAATATGAGCAGAAAAAGAGGAAGTAAACAGTTAGTTCGTAACACACACAATAATCTGATTGGCATTGAAAGAGTAATCTATAACTCTGAACATGTTTTCCCTATACTTACCGCCATATTCCTACAGAGCTCATATGTACCTTACACATGTCCACAGCGAGCGACCACACACAGAATCAATAATGAATTTCACTCAGCCGGACATAAAAACATGATAATGTTTTGGATCACTTCGCTTGATCACTTGGCTGGCAAATTATGAAGCCTCCAGAAAAGGAAGCAGCTCGCATTGATCTGTGAAGCCTTCGCCTCAGGGTTACTTGTAACCTTCCCACTCGGAGCATCTAGGTTCGCTCGATAGGACTTGAAGGCTAAGCAATCAAATTACACAGACGGGAATGGTACTGAGCTCGGTGCAGATCTGTGCCGCATGGAGCGGGAACTGTGGGGGCATCTCAGGCTCAAATGTTTGTTACATGTTAATCTGAATTTACCCCTCAGGAAGGGAAAGTGGCTTGTAAAATTGACCTTGTGGGCTAATAAAATGTTTGTTGGAGGTTTAAATTCAAATGACCTTCATTTCATTATACTGCCGATGGTTACCAACCATAAAATGTAAACTATATCCTATAAAACCCCAGGCCCGGTTGATATAAAAGTAATGCTTCATCCATTTATTCTTTATCTAATAGACTTCAGCACAGATTTTTCTGTTTTTAGTCTTCTGACACGACTTTGTGCTACTTACTTTGTCCACAGGAGGCGCCAAAATCCAAATGAACTCAAAGAAACTACTCTTATCATATTTTTTCTTCTTTAACTGTTTCCAACTTTAATGAAGTGCAATTATGAGTAGAAAGATGACTGTAATTCTTATAACACCAGTTAGCTGGTTACACAATGTCCTTTTCGCACATGTCCTCCTGTTTGGCTGTAAAATTATGTATGGGGGATTTATATTTTTACATTGTTTTTATATTTTCATAAAATTGCTCAAAATGTTTGTGTTTTTCTCAGCTTGTTCTACTGCATTGGGCTGTTGACATTATTCTGATGCCCCAACCCTACAATCAAAATTATGAGATAAAACGTCAACATTTTTTGAGTAAAGTCAAAAATTTGAGATAGTAATGTAAAAGTTTTGAGATTAAAGACAAATAATAAGATAAAAGTTAAAATTTTGGAATAAAAAGTCATGATTTGAGATAATGGCCTTTGTGACTGCTCCTGTCTGTACATTAAAATTACGCTACAAACTGACAATACAAAGTTTACTTTGAATCATTGATGCTAATTAATAAATATTAGATGCATTACCTCATCACTTTGCAAACTGGAGAAAGCCATCCTAGAGAAAAATTAGGTAAAAAAGAAACAAACCTATTCCACAGTAATGGTCACATCCTTATATCAGTGAGTGCAAGTGTTCATGGGAAATGGAGTCTTTATCCTGGAAAAAACTCCTTACAGCACCTTTGATGCATATAATAAAACTACAGCATTTCCAACAACACAGGTTTGAAGATAACAACCAAATAAAAAAGCAGGACTGGTTCGCTTATCTTGTCTGACGAGTTAATCCTTTTTTCTCTTTTGAAGAACCTGATTACAAGATTTGACCATATCTGATCGTTTTAATCTGATGTGATTAATTTGAAAAACTAGGCCCTGATATCTGCATCTGAAAGCTACCATTTTATGCGCAATCAACGGTCAAAGCTTTTCTATCTTCATGTGATTCCTCCCTCTCTGTCTTGTACCTAAAGCGCAGAGAGATAAAAGACAAGATTGGACAACAAGATAGCCTTTAAGACTTGATATTCCCATTTCTATTCCAGATAATCTGCTTTAATAGACTTTAAGCAGTAATGTTCCTGGGAAGACGTGCAGAGGTATTTCAAACAGTGCTTTGGGGGTTATACTTAAAACACATTCATTCCAGAGCCAAGATGTAACACCATCACTGATTCATGCATGATAAGTCTCAGTAGAGACACAGAACTGCAGTGGGATGATAAAACTAAGTGATTCTTTGAGAAGTCAGTAACAAAAATCTGGACAAAATCAGATTCTCATGTCTGGTGTGTGTGGAGCAGGTATCTCTACGTCTCAAGTCCAGATCTTAAAGCAACAGTGGATTATAGGAAATCACCTGTACTGTAGCGAGACGTTCTAATGTCATAGTCCATAAAGTCTGCACGCCATGTTTTATGGTTATTGAGGTCGTTACGCTGAGGAAGGTAGAAGACGGGGACAGATAGACTTGTGCAAAGAGAGGCTCATTGGATACATAATTTAAAAAGTAAATATCCCAAGGCTTTGAATCGGGAGTACGCTCTATCTGGCTTTATTTGTAATGTGTTTGTGCAGAGGAGCATTGCAAACAGTGATTTTTGAGAGTTTATTTGTGTAAATAAAGAGGCTCCTTTTATTTTTCCGTATTTATTTAACCTGAAAGGTGGTAAACATGGCCACTCACGGAATATTAAAGACGTCCTAGAAAGACCTCTAGATCAAACTCAAAGGTAGATGTTGACTTATCTAACACAAGGCCTCTTTTCAAAGCTTTAGATAATGATTCAGTCCAGTGTTTGAGAGACCTGAGGCCAATGTTCTTCTGTTTACTGCTCTTTTTACAAGACGGGATCTCTGACCTTTACAATATTTCTTCAATATTGTTACACACCCCTAATCCAGTCAGGCCTGACGTGTGTTTGCTCCGGTAGAACACAATTACAGCTCAGCTTCTTTTGTTCCTCCTTAAACCCTCAGTTTTATTTTATGACTTGCATGTCTCTTGTGACCACTAATGGAAAGCATTATAAAAAATTCATGGAAGTTGAAAAAGCTAGCTCTTAATAGAGGATAATCAAGTTAGCTTATTAGTGTTGAACATGAACATGAACAGTGTGTGAACTGATACATTCATGACTATTATGTTGTGTTTGGATTATCCTTGGATTATCCTTGTTTGGAAAAAGGACAGGACATGTATTTATGTATTTGAAGGCCTGCCTCAAATACAGGGCCTATAGTCCTTGTTGCTAGACTTTCTGGCTAGATTTACTCTCTTGAGTCGTCCAATCAAAGACAGGCCTAAAAAACTGGACAAAAAAAGATTGGAAAACAAAAGACAGAATAGCAGAAAATTAGTACAGAGGCCTTAAATACCCATGAGCCCCTAGTGATCATCAACTGGCGGCCCGTGGGCCAAAACTGGCCCGCCAAACCATCCAATCTGGCCCGCGACTGGATTCAAAATTGGTTGAACAAGGTAAAAGTGATAGGAGCCTGACTAAGAAAGGCCAAAAATGCCTTTAGTTTTGTGGTGACATGGAAAAAAATATGAGCAATAAACATCCAGCCCCCAAGGTGACTGTCCAGTAAAATTCTGGCCCTCTTATAAATGTAGTTGGTGACCCATGCCCTAAGGGTTTATAAAGAAGAAAAAAAACAATCTCGATATTTTTCTTTTTTTTGCAAGATCTTGTAGCTATTGCTATGTTTTGCAAATATTTTCTTGGGATATATGTCACTAGTGTTTAAAGAACTCTAACTTGTCTGAATGAATGATGCACCCGTTGCAAAAATGCACCGACATCTTTACGATAACGTAACTTTTTAACAAGTTTTGCGCAAAAATATATCTCGAAATAATCTTTTTTTTTTTTTTTTTAATGTCCCTTCAAAGGCTCAGTAAATTACCAAACCCTTGCCAGGGGGAAAAATTCTCGTGATTGTGAGATATTATTGCATGCTCAGGAGGAAATTTTCTTGTGCTTTTGGAACAAGAAAGTATTAGCCACTTTGGGATCGAAAGTTTTTTTGTACTCACATGCAACTTCCTTTGCTCTATTTGCGAGTTTTCCCCGCATATTACAGACTTCTTTCTCGAAAACCTGCTCGTTTTTACCTCACGAGTACGCAACTTTTTACTCATACAAATTCGTGGCATTTTTTCTGAAAAAAACAGGAATATTCTGTTTCACACACTTGCGCTTTTATTTTTTCTGACAAAGGTTCCTTTTTTTTGGTTTGAGAATTCACTACAGTAGTCTCCCAAGTCCGTCTCTTTGACCTAAAAATATTTCTCTTATGCTCAATCCCTGTTGCTTTTCTCCAATGGTTTCGACATCACACTGAAAAGGCATGAATTATTGAACTAACAAGGTTTTTTGCTGGTTCTCTTTTACCAAAAATCACGCTAATATTGTTGACTTTTATGGCAAAAAATGATGGTACAAGAAAGAAGAACACTCATGTTTGTGGCAGAGCAGAGGAGTTTTATCTTTCCTCTAAGTTTTGTTAACAGCTCCATTTGTCCAAAATGCTACCACACAGTTGTAAAACCATCGCTGTAAACAGGGCCATTTGTTTACCCAAGAAAAATATATGGCAGAGAATTTATTAAGAAAGCTGTCTGGAGTAGATAAAGATGACAAATATCATCATCTAAAGTGACAAAGACAATGGAGCTGAAGCAGAGATCTGAAAGCCTGTTACCACTTGGGTTTGACAAATGAATGCTAGGCGAGAGAAATGTCAGAAATAATGACAAATAAAGTGAGAGAAGAAGCATGCGCTTAGGGAAATTATGACAAAGGCAAAGGAAGGCAAAACAGTTCGGCTGTAATGGAATTGTCAGGAGCCCACATCATTCATTTAATGCATGTGGTTTCATTCGCCTCATTCAGTGGTAATAGACAATGAAAAAGGCTCAGACTAAACTAAATACAGAGAGCATGAAGGGGCGTCAGGAATAGAAATGTGCCCCCCCACTGAATGGTGGTGTGCGGCTTTGACCCACCTTTTAACAGATAATACCAAATTCATGTCGTCCTAGTCTTTTGTGGAGATTTTTCACGCATAAATTCCCTCTGCGACACCATATCTGTCCTTTTTCTCTCTATATTTCAGGGTACGTTCTGAAAGGACGATGAAACATTTGGTGATTTGTTGGATTGGTTTATTTTGAAGCCCATCTGCTCCTGCTTAAAGTTATTCTGTTTGTGATCGAATATGCTGTTTTATCCCTCATCTTTCCTTTTTTTTCTTTTCATCCTGAACTTCTGCTTTTTCATAGTAAGAGTTTGACAAAGTTGAGCTCATTGGAGCTTTGACTGTTTTTTATTCTGTCCTGGCTGTTAAACACGAGAAGCCCAGAGGGAAGAAGAACAGAGGGCCATTTATAAGGTGAACAGACCATAAAAGTGGTTTTACACATTCATCACCTCGGCTTTCTTGGTGTGCACTCTAGATTTCTGCACATCTTTGTTTGAGGGGATTCTGGATGGTAAATATTTAACTATGCAAGTCTCAAACACTATTAAAACTTCAATTTCACAGTCAGTGTTACCTGTTGTCTTACTCAAAAATATGTTCCCGTACTCTTTCTACTGAACTCAAGACACCAAGTCTTGAGTTCAGAAATTCACAAATTCACACAGCAGCACTTTCCTGTGATTTCTTTCTTTGCTTAAATACTGATTGGGTTTAGTGCTGTATTACAGGTTCACAAATAGCACTAGCATATAGTACCCTTCAAAAATGCTGCTACTCACAGATTCCTGATGTGACCTGAGCTAAGAAGACAATGTAAAATTAAATATTGATGATTACCCATTGGCTGCTCTTGCACAACTCTAAGGGTTTGCCTTTCAAAATCACCTCTGAGCCAATGTTACATTTTGGTACTATCACATGAGTCAGCAAAAAGGAAAAAAAAGGCGCTGATAACTGACAGCTACTTCACAAAGTAGCTAAGAAGAAAGTACCAGGAATAATATAACTCCCTTATAATCAGGAATGCACGCTAATTGAAAGGTGAGCTAATTCGCTTAGCTAGTGAAGGAACCTGTGGTATGCTAATGTTTTCACTTTACTTTTGGAAGATATTTGGTCATAAAGTGTGTGATCACATTTTCACTTCATTAACCAACCATAAATCAATCTGAATATATGTTTGCTTATGTAGAAATCTGCTGGCATTAGCTTTCAAAAATACTTACAAGTGAGCACTACTGTTTTTTCAGGCTTAAAAGGAAAACTATTGATTTCTAGCTAATACATTTTTTACCGAAAACCTAATAGCTAATAGCTAGCCAGCTGAAGATAGCAGGTAGCTTGTTGTTTGAATAAATACACATCTGTTGTATACAGTAGAAACAGTATATCTATTCACTCTTAATAACTTTTTTAGCAAGATTTCAGGTGAAATTAGCCAACTTCGTGAACCAGGGTCCTTTTGAGAAATTATCACCGTTAGCCTTTCAAAACAGCCTCCATGTTTATGTCACTGTTTATTTAGTATAATGTGACTATAACACAAGCTAATAGTACAATTCTAGAATTTCTACAATTTCATTTAGCAGATGCTTTTGTCTCAAGCAATGCACAACAGTGGTGAGCAATTTCTAGGGTTCAGTGTCTTGCTCAAGGACACTTCGGCATGTGACTGAGGGAGCTGAAATCGAACCCACAACCCTGCGATTGCGAGTCAATAACTCTATCACTAAGCCACAGCCACCCTTACTACTAATACTGTTGATATCTAAAAATGTACAGCCTAACTGAGAATAGGTTGTTTGTTAAAATTTGAAGTTAGCTGTTGCTAATGCTAATGGACAACAGCCACATACATGTATGTTGTATACATTCATAGCTAACAATGTTATTAGCCAATGAAAAGTGTAGCCAGCTTGGGATGAGCTGTATGCTAATGTTAGCTATTGCTGATGCTGCTTGATAGCAGACAGTTATCAAAAATAATTGTAGAAAACATATCTGATTTGAACCCCTTATCACCCTTTAAGTTATGGAAAAATCCAACAGTCATGAAATAGTAAGCGCTTTGTTAAATGTCCTTGGGTTATATAATTTATATCTGGAATACAGCCCGAGGGAAGGGAGAAAAATGACCACTGAGTGAACATACTGAATGGTTGCAGCCACATTTCTTTTTCTTCAACCCTTCAATTTCCAGATGCTGGTACTTCAGCCTGAGCACCCTGGCTCCGAGAGATCAATGGCTTTCGAGTGAGAAATGACAAACTCAATAGTTGTGTTTTTCTCCCCTGCTTCCCAGCCTCATCATCCACTCCCTGCCAATGCAAAAGTATTTCCCTGCAATGCCCTGGGCTCTGTTTTGTTTTCTTTTAAAAACAGAGTGCATGAGCAAACGGCAGGGTTCGGAGGGCTTCTGAGGATGCAATCCAATTCCCAAAGCATACATCCCCAGTTAAAGTCCGCTTCTGTTTCCTGCAAAAGCACTGTGGACTTTAGACTGAAATCTTGGTCTTTTTCTTGTTTTTGAGTTATTATGAGACACAAGGTTAAGTCACCCTCTCTAGCTTCTGACATTCTATTACTCTTGTAGAAGTGTAGTCTAACATTTCCCGATGAAAAAACTGTTACTGATCAAAATACTTTTTCATGTTTTGAGAAATAGACCACTCTTTATTTTGAAATGTTTTTATCAGATAGTCCTGTGGCTTTTCCTAGGTAAACATTTTCACTCACGCCAAGCTTGCAGCAGCATATTGTACTTTCTTGGACTAGCTTCGGAGATAGTGTATTGAAGAGAAGTGCAGCATAAATCAAGTGCCTTTAAAAGTCACTTTACATTCAGGTGAGGAAGTTATGTAGTAATTATAATAAGAGCAAAGGAAGAGGTAAGGGGAAGTTGTTAGGGAGTGATACGTCTGAAGAGGGAGGAAGTCAGACTGAAAAAGACGATTGCGGAACCTGTAACTGTCATAGTGTGTCCTCAAGTTGCTTTACCTTGAAGAGTGTTTGTGTTATTGCAACAAGGATTACCCCTGACCGTAAAGAATGATATCAACAGATTTTTCCCTAAAATTCTAATCTGACTCTATTTGTTTCTTGAACGAGAAAGACATAAAAGACAAGTTGCTTTCATACACTAGGGATGGGATTTAATTGAAAACTCCCCTTTAAGTCTCGAGGCTTGAAATATTTTTGCTCTTGTTTTGTGTCTGACTCAAAGTTGGGCTGTTGGTATCTCAGCTCTCTGAAATTCTGATATTCAAGCGATAGAAAACCCTTAAAGTTTTGAGGCTTTAAACAGTTTGCTCTTGTTTTGTGTCTGATTATAAAGATGAGCTGTTAGCATCACCACTCTCATCTGTTCAGGGCTGAACTTTTCTGAGTTTTCACTGAAGTATATCTTTCAGTTTTGAGACTTTTTACACTTTTCTCTTGTTTTATGTCTCATTAAAGGCATAGTTACATTTGGGGGAGGTGCAATTTGGCTCCCTATCACATTGGCTTTCCTGTCGATCCAACGCAAAAGCATAAACCGGGCTTTTGGATGACTGTCAGCCTGCTAAAAATTTTGCCGTACATTCAGTAAAGTTTATGACACTTGATGTTATTGATTCAGTAATAGATGTAACACAAATTTCACTCCCTGGAATGAGCCAGAAAGAGCAGCTTGTTCAAATAAAAGCTGTGTGAAATCAAATTAACGTATATCATTCAATGATAATTAATTCCCCTCAACTGTATAACTTTGCAGTTAGCCTTCAGTGTTATAGATGGTGTAACTCTGCTTGTTTTGACAGATTATTTATCTTTTGGGTGCAGCACAGTTTTACACAACTCCAATCAAGATTTACATGGACACATTTCCAAGCACCACAGTGTTTGCAGGCTTTGAAAAATGCCCTCTCTCACTCTCTGTGACGCTTGCACTGACCGAACAGGCAGGAGGGACTCCCTCATACTGCAGATACTGTATTTCTCCTCAACTGCAGTCCGTAGGCCTCCAAATACATCCTCCGTATGATTCAATCAGAAAAAGGGAAAGGTCGATCATTTGATTTAGATCGTTGTAAAATTGGAAGTCGACTCCTGCAGATGCTTCCCGCCTTCTTCTGCAGCAACCTCCAGCAATCGGTGCGATCTTAAGCCAATAAATGGAGATAAACACACTGAAAAATGTTTCTTGAAATGTCGTTATGCATACAAAACATTCCTCACCAGCAGTGTGTATACATTATAGAGCTGTACGCATTAAAGAAGTATGTGACTGCATCTACATCTGGTGATGTTTTTGTGTTGAAAACCGCTGATTAGCCTGATTGAGATGCTAATTTTAATTTAAGGGCCCCATGCCGCTTCACTTTGCTCTGATTTTGATGTACCTTGGGGGGAAGATGCATCTTGCTTCTGATTTTCTGAAAGTGGCACATAAATGTTTGAATCCTTGAGAGTTTTGTGTTTGCCATTTATTTGTTTTCAGCACTACCTTCTTCTTCTTTTTTTCATCTTTTGTATTTGTTCAAGTTTTCCACTCTGTCTTTTGGGAGCTTTAAGTTGGTTTATACAGGGAAGTATATTTGAAAATGTGGATGCTCAAGCTTCCTTCTTCCCACATTTTAGCCTGTTTCCACTGATATGCACCCATTGCCTTATCTTAGCTTAACTCCCAAAAGCAGCGTCTATCATCGCTCTCCCTCTCCTGCCTCTCCCACTCTCTTTCTCACCTACATCTTTTTGTGTGCTTTTTATCTTCACTGGCAGCCTCGGCATCCATCATTTCAGTTTCACTACCGCCGAGCAGCTCTCGACAGCACACAGACACCTCTGCTGTCTTCAGCGGACCAATTACAAATGCATCTATATGTTCATCTCCAAACACAGTATGTACTTCTCTTTGTAAATACTGATAAAGTGCCCCCCGTCCTCTTTCTTATCACTGCCTGCACTGTAGCGTCAGATGTGAAGGATGAGAGAGCTACGTGGTTTACCTGGAAGGCTGTCTCTCAAATCCCACTGTGCGGTTTATCTAAAAAGAGAAGTTAAGTAGATATATGATGCATTCATGCTGATCTCACGGAGTGTCTGAAAAACACATCTGTAGTGTTGATTCTGAAAAATAAATATCCCCAGAGTTTAGAGTAAGCTGAGAGACATTCTGGTATACCAGCCATATACCTGCTGTCCCTCAATATAAAACTTTCATTTTAGTCTAATATTAAAACATGATGTTAATTGAGATGGCAGGTTTGGCATGAAGCAAAAAATTGCTTGGTTATTCATGAAAGTCTGTGACCAAATGAAAATTAAAACTCTCATGACAGGATATTAATAGAGGACCAAGAAGTGCTGCGAAAGCTATCACGTTGCTGATCCGTCTTATGACTTTATTCGACACCGTTGAGATAAGAGATTCAAGCGAAATTAAAAAGATGGAGCTGAAAGATGTCGAAGAGTAAAGAGAGGCACCAAAAAGTTGCTTTGGAGTACGATATCTGAGTCACAATCAGTTGGGTTCCTCTAAAATTGTACCACACGCTGTTAAGCTAGCAGCTATGATTTTTGACAGCTTAAGATAAAGCTACACGCCATGAAAGGGAATCATATTCCACCTTCAAAGAGCAACTAACTCTGTTGAATACCTGAAAAACTGGCTAGTGAAGCTAATTTTGTTGAACACGGACATCTGTGAACAGTTATAGCCACTCTGAGTTAGCTTTTGTATCTGCTAGCTACTTGTTAGCAAGTCCCTGCTTTGTGATGCAGGGGTGTTCAAACTTTTTCCAGGGCCAGATTGTAAACTGTGAAAATGACCAAGGGCGGCTCTTATGGACATGTTTGCTAGCAGTGAAAGGTACAAATGGGCGTGCTATTGGAAAACGATTTCTATTTAGTGGTTTTCGCAGACCTTTGAGATAAAACCAAACCTGGAAAAATACGTAACAATTTGAATGGCAGCAATGATCTGGACTTTATCACGTTTATTTATACAGAAATTATAAAAACATTTTAAACCCAAATATCTTTGATCCTGCATTCTGAACCATTTAATGCTTCAACTTTTGTCTTTCTTTTGACCATTTCATGTCTTAAAGTCAGTTTTTTTGTCCTTTCATGTGTTTTTGTTTCTTTTTTTAAATTCGCAACAACTCATGAAACACATTTTGCATCGCCAAATACAATTAAATATCAGCTGTAAACGTTGTTGATTTTTTGCAGATTGTACAGAGCTTTAGCTTCATATAGTTGGTTATGCACAGTCCAAATCTTTGTGAAACATTACCAGATATATCTAGATTTATTTCAAGCACTTGACAGAAACGACATAATTAATTTAAGTGACAAAACTAACACATGGTAAGATAAGAGCTGGGGGCCGCTTGAAAATGGATGGCGGACCACAATTGGCCCCCGGGCTGTAGTTTGGACATCCCTGTTCTAGAGGTTTCACACTTGGTTTCAACCTATCAGCAAGACAGAAATGGCCACAACATAAATTTGTTATAAACTAAGTATCAAAGGTGACAAGTTTTGCTCGCTGCAAGCCTTGAGCACCATGTTCCCACTGCTCATCCATAATTTTGATACTGTCTTCTCGGTTTTGTTTGTCTCCTTTGCTTCAGTCATGGTCCACAGAGGATGATTTATATTTTAAGACGAAACCAACAAAGTTCCCAAAAACAAGGTGTCTATAAATGATGTTAGAATTTAACCACTCTGTGAAAATATCAAACAATAACAGAACATCTTTCACTTTTTAGAGGATTAATGTTTTACACGCAGGAAGTACCCCAGGTGAAAGCAGAAAACTCAACACATTAGGAAAACATCATAAAGTGTTTGTTTTTATAGTGCATTTATGGCCATGTCTCTAGTGGAAAACTGAAATTTCAAAATAAATTCTTGACAAAGTGTGATCAGTTCTGTAAATTTGTCACACCGACTTCTTTATTCCCTTGGCTGGAGGTCAGGACATCTTTGCTTACCTGTTTGGTCTCAATTATATATCTTGTTGCATTAAATTAAACTGATTTAAGTAAGCTGAAGGTATGCAGTGTGTACTTTGTTGACCCTTTTTCATATTCATGTCTCTCAAGCAATTTAAAAAGTAATGCACAGACTTGAATATATGTCTACTCACTGCACAGAAGCTGATGCTCACTTACAGTCTTTGTCGACTCTGACCTTGACGAGCAGACTAAATAAGGATAACTGTGCTTAAAAGGTTCACTCTGCATAAATCTGAATATGATATCTGTTTTATTGTTGGGGCAGCTTGATAATGCTGGAGTGTGACCAAATTCAAACACTCACTGCTGGGAGATTGGTCCATGTCTATACATACAGTGGTGATCAAAGTTTACATATCCCGGCAGAATTTATGATTTCTTGGCAATTTTTCAGAAAATATGAATGATAAAACAAAAACTTTTCTTTCACTCATGGTTAGTGGTTGGGTGAGGCCATTTGTTAAACAACTGTGTTTGCTTTTTTTTAATCATAATGACAACAGAAACTTCAAAAATGACCCTTAGGAATGTAAACATACGAGCACAACTGTACACAAAAGTGTTAGCAACCTCCTGTTGTAATATGAAGAAAAGGCAGAGGTGCATTAAAACTGCAGTTCCCCGGTTAGCCACTTGAGGCTGTCTCAAAAGCAATGATTCCCTATTAGTATACAAACTAAAATGCTAATTTTTGACAGACTCGAATAAACTTACAGCCTTGTACAAAAACTTGTTTTAGGATGATTTGGGATAGGGTTTGACTAGTCTCATACTATACAAACTGTCCTATCTGTAAATGGCAGCTGAAAAAATGTGAAAAATTCAGCTGATTTGATTAACATGAGTCCCATTTTCCAGTATTTCCAACTGCTTTGCTATGACTTTGAGCCACAAATTTTCTGGATAAAAGTTTTACTGTAAGTAAGACAGAGTTAAAGCAGGTAGCCAAAGCCGTTACGTACATTTTTTAAATGGTTTGTCTAAAAAAGAGCTTCTTTTTGATCTTATTCCAAACTTGCTGTTAACATTCAGGGTTTTACCTACAAAAATGTGAGCCTGAAAAATTCAGCACCAAACACAAGAAGACTGAAGTTATCTTCAGGAATCATAAACTTCTGGAAATCTGACGTAATTTTCTGAATTCATATAAAAAAAATTCAAATTTCTCTGTACTAAGTCAGGATTTTGAGATTAGTTAGTTTTTTTTGAAAAATTTCTTCCTCTTTTTTGGTTATTTCATGAGCCTAATCTACAAATAAACTAATCCTGAAGCCCTTCCTCTGCTATAACAATTGAAATACTGCCATCACACTCTGTGGTAGTTGTAATCTCCCCACAGCAACTAATAGGTCACATCAATGACCCCACAACCGAACCCATAAACCATTAATTTAAGGTATTCTACACAAAAGTTATTAATTAACGCTGCTTTAATGGGAAGTTTTCCAATTGTGTGCATTTCTTATTGTTGAAAATATAAACACAAAAACACAGAAATATAAAAATACATAAATTGTGCCCCACACACTGAGTATACAACAGATTTTGAATCTGAATCAGTAGCATCCTCAGTGTCCTTCAGTCCTGTATCCTCAGTGTCACCTCCTCTATTATTCAATCTATTTATAGATATCCATTATGCAACACCACCATCTGTATTTGTTACACTTTTGCTTAAGAGCATTTTGATGGCCTTGACCCAACTGTTAGTTACTACAATAAGATGCGACACTAGTTATCATATTAAAGGACATGAATAAATAATATTCTCCAGCCTCACTCTTCCCTCAGTGCTGCCACTCTGCAAATTTGTACCACTGCCTCCATCCTTAAATATCCATTCAGCTTTCTTTATGGCACTCAAGTTTACTTCAGCATACACAAGGTTAGAATTCAATATTTTATGGCACAGTTAAAGATAAAGTAAGAGATAAAAAGGCATTAAAGGACATTAAAGCAGCTCAGCAGCTCCCTTGTTTTACTCATAATATTTCAGTTTTATCCCTTTAGTGTTGCAATCAGAACATTTCAGAGCATTGGATCAGCTTCTTTTAGAGTCTTATGCAAAATACTCTGTTCATGCAGACAAATGAGCCACTTTACTTCCAATATATATCAACTGGGCTTATTACAGAGGGAGGCCAGAGAGCTCTGCTGGATTAAAATCTCAATCATATTCATCACACGGAAACACATAATGCCTGCTTCAATGTACTCTGATGATATGTTTATGAATGTATTAATGATGATGTGCTGCCACTGAGGAACCTGACATTGTTGTGTAGCTGTTATGTTATTTAATGTGGTTTGTGCTGGACAGATTATTTACTATTGAGCAGTTGCTTTTATAGCGTAGTACTTTAAGCTTTGAATATTTAAATACAGTACAATAAATGTCACATTAAAAGTACCTGATGATGTTGTATAGTGCTTCTGTGTTGTTGTGTACGCATTGTCTCTGTCTCTTGTCTAAGATGTGTTGATAAAAAATATTGTGTGTATTGGTGTGCATTGTCACACCAATACAGAAAAATACACTGCCTAGCACAAAAAAAAAAAAAAGTCACAACCAAAATATAGGTCACACACTGTAATATTTTGTTGGACCGTCTTTAGCTTTAATCACAGCACGCATTCGCTGTGGCTCT
The DNA here is from genome assembly GCA_008086565.1 of Thalassoma bifasciatum. Classification (NCBI taxonomy): domain Eukaryota; kingdom Metazoa; phylum Chordata; class Actinopteri; order Labriformes; family Labridae; genus Thalassoma; species Thalassoma bifasciatum. Next base: position 35,817 of record RPOG01003797.1, on the reverse strand, counting down.
GTCTCCACAAGCTTCTGCAATGTCCATCCAGTGTTGCATTAACTTTCCTGTGGTTGCCAATCCATGCGTAAAAAAAATGTCTCATGCTCCCTGAACCACTCTTACACGATTTGAGCCCCATGAATCCTGGCATCATCATCTTGAAATGTTGTGAAATTTTTTGTTAGAGAAGTCTCATTTTACAACACCTAACCTGTTTCTTAGTTATATAAATTGCATGAAAGTGTTTTTTTTTGTTTTAAGGTAAAAAAAAAAAATGTGTTAAATCTCTAACAGCAAAGAATTTGAGCACCATTTCCTGTGTCGTAGGAAATGCTTTTATTTTGAAGTTAATAAAAAATATGTTATGTGCGTGCTTGATATGTTGTTGTCATGGTGATGAGAGACGCTGAAGTCTGTGTAAACCTTACTTTCGAAGTGAGAATTTAAATTCATTCCTCTGACATTTTATTGAAGCTTCCACTTCATGACATGGAATATGCCTGAGCCATTAGGGGAAAAAAATCTATTCATGGAGTAACCTGGTCATTCGTTATATTCAGGTCATCAGTTGACCTCATTCTTTGGGAACATAATGTTGCTGAACCAAGACCTGAGCAACTGCAGCAACCCCAGATCATAGCACTGCCCCCACAGGCTTGTACAGTAGGCACCGCAAGAAGAGGCTTGTACCTATTTGCTTTGTTGATTACAGGTGGTGACCTTTAGATTCTGTAATGATTTAAGCTGTAAACAAGCAGCATTTGTGTTGCACTTTTTGGTACTTCGATCCCTGAAAACACATGTAACAACATGTCAACATTGAAGAATTCATAGTTTCATTCATATTTATTACAGTTTACATAAAAAGATGTTTATGTTTGTTGACTCCCTGCTGTGTTTAAACATTTACAAGCTTGTTATTGGCTCCAATGATACCGGTGTCAGAAACACGGTTTAGCTGAATCACTCTGTGTTTATTCTAATAGTAACCCTGCTCTCTCTCTCTCACATAGGTGTTTCACAACATATTATCCTCTCTCCTTCTCCTCCATTTGGCAGATATGCGTGTCGGAGTTTCAGTGTTTCTGTTTTTCCAGGCGGAGGAGAGGAAGGCTGTGAGACAGAACAGTGTTTGGCAGGTAGCGAGGATTGAACAGTGGCATCCCTGACACTTTTTCTTAATTAGCCGCCATATTTGCCAGCTGCTAAGATACCTGCTGCTGTTGTCAAAACTTTCTTTACTTTTTTTCCTCCTCTTGGCTTGTTATCCATTAATTCTAAATCTTCGAGTAGTGTTTGAGTCCTGTTGATTGTAATGGCAGTTTTGTTATATGAGGAATGTGAAATTAAACTTAAATCCATGACAAGAAAAGTCGAAGAAATTTCAAAGTGGTACAAAAACTACAAATTAAAAAGCACATATTGAATTAACTTGGCCAGCGTGGAATTAAGCCATATTTAAGGATACTAAAGCGTGGCATCAGAGCCTGGCTCTTTAATAGCTGTTCACTTCCCATGTCCTCGCTTTCATGGCACATTCATCTCTCCAGAGGCATAAAGATTAAGTCAAAGAAAGAAATACTGGCTTTATGCTGCAGGACATTGCACTTTTTGTGTGTGAGCACAGACTTTTAAAGAGTTTTCTTTGTGAGGACATAAAAGGCTGATATTTTATTGATTTCCTCTCTTTCAAATGACTCTCTTTTATATATTATACCCACTGATCTTCAAGTAATGATACCTGCAAATTAAAGCAAAATCCAACCAGCTTTGGCTCAGAAGCAATCTGCTTTGGCTCTGCGAGCAAAGACAAGCTGGTTGTAGACACCGCCCTCAACTTCAACTACATTCTTGCTTCACAGGTTGTTTGACAGACTGTAGCTGAGAACCAGCTGACAGAAGTGAAAATCTCCGTCTGGACACCAAAAATCAGCTTGCAAAATATTGGTTCACTGCACCAAAAGTTATAGAAATCTGGGAACCATCCATGAAGGGGAAATTGTTCCATGCAAATTATGTTTCCAATAAAATTAATATTTTCTCATCTTTAAAGAGGGGTATCGTTTTTGTCCCCCTCTCATCTTTTTGACATAGATTTTAAGTCAAAAAGAGGGGTGTTCAGACAACAAACAATTAAGATGTTGTGAGGCTGGCCAATCCAAAAAAGAAGGGGGTTTGTGGAGCTCAGAGCCTTAAAGAGACAGCAGCTAAAACGACGTGTGTTAGACGGAGGCTGAGTAAAGGGCTTCTTAAAAAAACAAATAGAGGATATTCGGGTTTTACTGAGCAGTAAATTATGCAGAGTTACTATAGGGGTACCAGAAGGACAGTATTTATTGAATAAAAAAAAGCACCATACCCCTCTTTAAATCCCAGCTTCAGTAAAAAATGGTGAACTGTTAATGTTTGGTTAAGTTACTGCACCAAAAATAACCATGATTAGAGTTTCTTGCCCTCAAAGGCTGGAGTTGTTTCACCCACAGCATGGTTCAGCAAGAGAGCAGGATATTGCAAAATATCCCAAAAATTCTGCGTACTGTATATTTAATTCAATTTATTCATTAGGTCATGTTTCAATAAATTATGACATCACTGGTGTTAAAGAGTAATAAAGTCTTTTTGATGAATTCAGCTACCAATTCCTTCTCCCCAACAACCTCAGAGCGTCTCTGTTGCTTTTGTTTTCCCCTTTTTCAATTTTTCATACCACACCAACAGCTAAATCACCCCGCAGAAAATCTTGTCATGTTTTTGTTTGGTTATGATATATCGAGCACCAAAGATAAGTGTCTTGCTGCTGTTTTTTCCCCAGAATCGGGACCAGTCGGTGCGTGACAAATGAGATGTGCTCCGGCAGAGAAAACAGAAAACACTCGCTGGTCGGTTGATGTTTGGATGTTTGGATTGTGTAGCGGCTTTCTAACAAACTAATTGTCTCGCGTGTTTACAGTTCGAAGAGTTCGCTAATCTCATAATTCCATTAATCTCTGTTTGCATTTCATTAAATATCCAGGAAACATGGAGCCATCTTGAGTCAGATAAGTGATGCGTTTATGTTCAAAGGCAAGTTTTCCTCATAGACAGGAAGTTGTTTTCACCTGAGCGTATCTGTGCAAAAAGATAGTGGAGAAACTCATTAAATGATTATATGAGAGTTGTTTGGCAACACTGAATAATTCATGCTTCTTTGATTGCTGCGTATGAAGGATTTATTGGTAGGTGGTGCATCAAGGGATGAGATGCTTGTCTGGGTTGCTGAAGTTCAGATTCCAAAAAGGTAGGGTATTGTTTACGAGAAGCACAAAGAGACATTAAACAGCCGCTGAGGTGTTTGAATCTGCTCAATCTCCTCATTATTTTTTATTATCATGCAGATTCTCCGCGGGATTGTTTCACATACATTCTGAGCATCAATCAAATCTCTCTGTTGCTCCTTCACACTGGTCTGAAGTCAGTTCTGGCACACATCACTTACTTCTTCCTCCTCTTTGCCCAATCTGTCGACCACAACCGGTGTCTCCTAGCAACTGCATTTGATACTGTTTCAATTGCATCCCTTTTAGAGAACAAAAGAAGAATTAGCTTTGAAACACTTAAATAAAGCTCCTCCTATTTGAATGATTAATTTTCCAGTCCCTCCACACACACACACACTCGCAGCAGAGTGATGGGGATGGGATCCTGCTTACTGTCATTGATAGCACTGCTAGCTTTGTCACTGTACTGAGGCTTCAAAAAGAGGACGCAGTCTGCATATAAATAGAAGCCGTCTCATTTTAAACTCTATTTCCAGCACACTGCAAGGCCCAAAACTTGCTGATTGATGTCTTTCACTTCCATGAAACCCACCACTCGTCCTCTCCACAGCAGGCGAGTGGAGGCAGAGCACACCTGTCAAGGGGGTCACCGGACATCTGGCAATTACAGCGAGCGGTGAGGAGATAATGGCCATTATCTTTATTTCAGCGACCTGCGGGCTTAGTCCACCACGCAGATCCTTTCAAGACAGGACATCAGCTCGGGCAGAGAGAGGCAGAATCTCAGCCATTAGTTTGTCAGCAGGGGGGTCACAAACATGAACCTGACGTGAGACGTAGAAGTCCAGACAGGGCTTCTGTGCAATAAAACAGCAGGTCACACAGTTTGCATGCAGTGTACACTGCAAATAAATAAAAATCTTACTTGCTTTAATGTTTTTTTATCTTATTTTTAGCATTTAAAACTATGTTAGATCTCAGAAAAAAGCATGAACGTTTCAATTTTGTCTTAATTAGTCTGAGAATCCAAAAATGAGTGGATAACTGTTAAAACAAGTTACTTTGGTTATCTCACATGTAATTTTATAACATTAAAACTTGTTTCAAGATTTAGCTCTAACTCAAGTTGCTTGATTTAAGAATAACACAAAGAATCATCTTTTTAAGCAAAAAGCTAAGAATTTTACAAACCCATCCTCAAAAATCAAGAATTATCTTGATCATACTTCTCTAATTCTAAGTAAATTTGACTTTAAAAAGCGATATTTTTCATTCCATTTTCTAAAATTAAGAATATAAGAAGCATGAAATTAGATTATTTTGCTCATATTCAGTATATTTCACTTAAAATTCTTCTTCAGGAAGTTTGTTTTCAAGCATTTTAATCTACAAATGAGCATTTTCGTCTTGTTTTAAGATCTGAGAATACTTATCAAGGCCATCTTGTTTTTAGATTTATCAGTCTTATTTCAAGATTTCTAGTCGAGTGAAATTATCTTGCTGCATGGACAGATAATTTCACCAGTTTTAAGATATTTTTCCATCAAATTTAGTATTTTTATCGTATATTTTTTTTGCAGTGTAAGAGCTTTTACGACATCAATTCAGGTATGCATGCACTTCGAAAAAAAATTCAGAAAGCTCGACCACTTGAAGAAGAAAACTCAAGGGATTCAGTTGGCTTTGGTTGAAATAGTTTATAATTCTGAGGAGAAGTGACAGACACAGTAAACATAGATGAGTGTGTAGTGCAGAGTCAGTTTTAACAGACCACTCTGTGTGTTCAGTATTTATCATGTCTGAGGTTGTTATGTCTATCTATTAGGCAAATAGTTCCAGCTAAGCCTAGGATGTCAATATGATGTACGCAACAGCCCCAAGGAGACCAACATGTGTGTATGTGATCCAACTCAGGCTGGGGCCACACTGTCTCTGTATACACAAATCTTTATGTCCAAACGCAGGTTTAGGACTCTTTGACATGTATTGAGGCAATTTGCAAAAATAACTAAAGAGAGGCGTAAGACTGGAGGTAAATTCCACCACAGTCCATCTGGTGCAAAGAGCAGATAAGAGTTGATCTCAAACTAAAAAACAGCAATGTAGCACTAGCAGGAAGTGTTAGAAGAGCCTATGAAGAAAAAAATTGCAAAAGTATCCCAAGATAAACTCCAAATCATCAGAAGCTTGATGGAAAAGGTGTGCTAAGTGGTTGTTTGTGTTGTTTTAACCCTCTGATGCATGAATTATGAAAGTCAGTGTCAGGATTTTTCCCTTGAATGTTTTTATTTGTCTTAAGGCATGAAAAAAGTTTTCCATTTTTTTTTCTTCAAATATTTGTAACAGAGCATTCAACATAAAACAGTGTGAACTTAATGTAAATATGACTCTTTTGGGTTTTGTTTTTTTTGTAATTTCATGAATAATCTTTCACTAATGCTTTGTGGAACATTTTAACTCTCTTTCATCTATTTTAACACTGAAAAATTTACAGTTAATATGCTGTTTTACCCTCAAATGATTGTCTATAATTTTTTAAAATATATATATATTTGGAAAAAAAAATGAAAACATTTTTTCAGGCCCTAAGAAGAATAAAAATATCCTGGCACAGGCTAATAGGAATTTACACCACATGAACCATTGAATTAAGGAGTAAATGACTTTTAAATTGGTGTCTACTATAGTGATCAATATGCACCACAGGGTTAATGCCCCCCAAAAAATAGGTCAAGTTTTCTCATCCACTCTTTGGAGACATATGCAGATAAGATAAAGCTTAATCCATTTTTTTTTGTAGACTTCTAATAAAAGCTTATTTAAAAATAAAAAATAAAAAAAAAGCATCAACTGTTTTGAACATGTTGCCACAGTCACATAAGGCATGAAATTATAATCTGACCTCGAATCACTTTCTAGTCACCTGCGTCACAGATTTCCCTATCAAGTCTTTTAAAGATTTGAGTGCCAAAAGTTGCTTGCACCAATTTCCCTCATCTTGAAAAATGTAACAAGTTTTAAGTCAAAATAAATTTATAAAAATTATTTAAATTCTATTTTATGGTTCTGGAGCCAAAATACTGTGTATCTGTTTTTTAAAGTTTGTTCGAAACCCGTTGAAAATGAATGGGGAGTTTTTGACCTGTCCTGTCATGGTTATGAGATGTAGATTGAAATAAAGTTGTAAAGTTACAAGAAAGAAGTTATATTATAAAGTCACTTGAGCCCAAAAAAATGTGAAGGTATGAGACGAAAGTTATATTGTGTGAGATAATGTTGAAAAACAAGTCATGACAAGATGATAGTTATATTACAAGATTGGAGAAGCAATCAAGTTTTTGTGTCAGTCACGACAACAATCCTTGATGGACACAAACACATCTAGACAATAAAAAACCTTCCTCTCAGTGTTTTTGTTTATATCAAAGTCGGGCTGAGCACTTGTGTTTGCAGTCATATACATCTGTGCAGAGCAGTTAGAATTCAGCTGAGCCCCTTTTGGAGCAGCACTGTTATCCAATTCCAACTTTTGATGACTTTACTCACAAATTCCCATCCCCAAGTCTTTATAGCAAAGGTAAAATTTGATACAAAGTGGAAGAGCATCAGTTCTGTCAACATTATCGGTAATGATGCTTTGAGAGCCGCAGCAACACTCATAAAACCTGGCCCACAAACGTGTAATATCTGGTGCATAAAATCCCCGGGCAGATGTTTGGGGATGATTTCAGCCATGGTGCAGAAGCTATACCTGCCTGCTGTTCAACTAAAGTCACATCACACACCAGCTGCACCCGCTTTCTTCCAGTCAGCTGTGGGCAGTTTTAAAATAAGGCTGCCACAAAAAAGAGAGCATAGCCGATTCATCTCCCGCGGCGGCTGCTTTAACTCATATTTACTCAGTTTTGTAAGCTGCATACGGCGGTTGCTGAAATGCAGTGACAGCTAAAAAGTGGCACCGAAAAGATCTCCGAACTGTTCACATCAAAGCAGTAAGTCCTCTCTTTCACGTCTTTTTCTCACAGACACGTGGAAAATAAAGCTCGCCCTAAACCTTTAAACACTCCTTTTTTCTCAGAGCTTTCTGATGCTTATCTCTTTATCCGGCCCTAAACTCTTTGATTCTTTGATGCAAGCCGAGGCTCACCTTTTGACGGGCTCCTTGCATGCTGCTGTTTCAGCTGTGTCAGCAAGAGTCCCCTTAAAACGAAGGACAGTACAGAAGCGATTCAGCAGGGGCACACGTTATCCTGGAGTAACAAGCCCCAGCAGAAAGAGAAAGAGCATAAATACACGCTGCAGAAGCTCTCGCAGTCTAAGTGATAGAGTATTTCAGAGTAAATAATGTTGTCCAGTAGATAAGGCAGCATTTCTGGGTAAACAAGATTAGTCTTTTTCTGCTGTACACCTCATTATGTAAACTTGTTTAGTAATGCGACCTGCTCGGACCTTTTAACATCACAACACCAGTTTGATTTGAATACTCCTGCATTATCAGAAACTCCACAGCAGCAGAATTTTTAATAAGCAGAGAGATTTTAAGCAACCGTCCTGTTTCCCCTCTTCCACGAGAGGACTGCACAACATTTGTCGCCTGAATAAACCGCATTTCACTGCGAATTAGGCCATTTTAAGTTGTCATGGAGATTCTTTTCACGTCAAAGCAGTGTACAAAGATGAGCTGACATTCATTTTTCTCCCTTTTTTGACGAGACAAAAGGAAGAGAAAAAAAGCCTGGAAAACCACAGTAATCAATAGGATGCAACATTTTCAGCCTGTGTGCTAACAGTATGAATGTTATGCAAAACACCCTGTAGCGAGGGAGAAAGGGGAGATCAAAAGACCAAATTGGTGTTTATTTTCCAAACCTATGTACCAAATACAATCACCGGGCTGTAACAGGAAACAGAAATTTGCTTCAATTAAAGGAATATTTCCCTTTTTCAACATAATTTTAAATACTTAGTTTCTCAATTTTTGCTCAATTTGAGGAGGTTAGCTTGTAAATAGTGTCCCTAGCAGGGTCCAAATTCAGCACCAAAACCTACACATCAACCAAGTGCCTACACTGCAAAAACTGAAATCTAAGCAAGTCATTATGTCTTATTTGTAGTAAAAATTGTCTTATTGTTCTGAATTTGAGCCACATTCACCAGACCAGGTCATAAAAATGTCTTATTTCAAGTTTTTTAAGACAAAAATGAGGTGTAAATTGCTTGTAACAAGTCAAAAAAAATCTGCCAATGGGATAAGACGAATTCGCCCGGGAAGTTTCTTGAAATTAGAAAGATGCCTTAAAACAAGAATCTTTTATCTTATCCCATTGGCAGATTTTTTTTTTTTACTTGTTACAAGCAATTGATGCCTCCTTTTTGTCTTTAAAAAACTTTGTCTTTAAAAAACTCACACTTAGTATGAGTAGTACATCAGTATGCCATTTCGGACACAGCCCTTGACTTAGGGCCTGGATGTGATGGAAAGTCGTAGTTTCACTGTAAGTTGCACAGAGGCTTTGTTTGGCCCTGTATCTCGTGCAAAAGCTTCTTGTGGTAGGTTTGAAAGTTTGTTGAAATAACGTTGATTCAGCACAAACAGCGTTTGGAGTGCTTGTTATTTTAATGGAGGTTTGATTGATCAGGGAGTCTGAAAATCAAATTCCCAATTGGCTTTTGTGTCCCAGTATTCAGATTTTTGACTTAAGTTAAGACCTTTTCTTTAGAGGGTGGAATTTTAAATAAGCGCAGAGATTTTAAACAACTGGGGCAAGTTTGAATGTGATTATGTCTGACTGTGCTCCACCTGAATTTGCTCTCCATACATTTTACCTAGCCCAAAGTTAAAGTTACAGACTTAACACTTTAGTTCCCGATCATATGTCAAGTTGAAAGACTCCCTACAGCCTTGGCTTTAGTTTGTGACAAGAACCCAGACAACTCGAGTCCTGCAGGATAAAACTTGTTCACATTACTGTTCTTTCTTTCGTCCAGCAGAGACTACAAATGCTCTTTATCAGCCGGGGCGAGCTGCAGGAACAGCGGCCTACATATAAACTAGAACTCCACCCTAAGGGCTCACACTGGGTCAATGCAAAGATGCTCTTCTGAAGCTTCTTTGTTCATCTTTTTGAATATTCAGGTACAGGATAATTTTCTGAAAACTGACAGATTAATCTCCGTGTTCTAGAGCCGCGGGGGGGTTACATTATCTGGAATAAGCGACGGTGTTTTTCATCACTCAAAGCCGGAAACAAAAAGAACAGAGCCCCCTGGAAGCTCTCTGCGCGAGTTGAAAGTGTGTTTTCAGGCAGTAATGAGTGAAATATCTCATTTACAGAGCACAAAGTGAGACAGAGGTGGAAGCACGCAGGTGAATGACAGGAAACGATTGGTTGCATTGAGTCCTCATTTGTCCTCCAGGTTGTTTGCAACTTCTGCAGACTCAGAGATCTAAGTCAGTGGGAGCTGTTGAATCATTCATGCTGAGGGCGATTACATAGTTTCCTCCTTTACCCTGTGGTTCACGGACAGAGCGGCGAGGCTTTTTGAAAGTGAGACGGACCTTGATCCCTTCCCGGCTGGCAGGCTTGAAATTGCTGGCCTTTTAGCTGGCAGCTGACACTTCCATAGTGCCTCAGAGCTCCAAATGAGACCTGTATACATCCTCAGGTGTCCTTGATGGAGCTGTGACAGGCAGCGTTGCCATGGAGACGGATGCTTTAATGGATCGCTTTTCTTTTTTGAAAGTCGAGTGTCTTCCTGTATGACAGATGGTTTCACGCTTGTTGGACATACAGGAGTCTACGAAAGCTGGCTTTTTATTTAAGTAGCTGAAATGGGTGCCCGCAGTGGATACTTAAGTGCAAACACATTTACACTTCAAAGTCACAAAATCAATTTCTAAAGGCAGCAAAGCTTGAAGGCAGTGCAAATGTACACATCTGTGTTTGAATCTTCTTCAAGTGTTTGACGGGAGTTTAATTGTGTATTACAGACATCTTCTGTCTGGACTCCACAGTCAGATTGATCCTGTGATTACTTCATATGGAGCAGATCAATGGCTTAGGAGGGGTTAAAGGAGGGGTATCCATACAGGAACACTCACACATTAAAGAGGGGCTATCTGCTGTTCAATTATTTTAAACATGGATACTAAAAATAGGACAGAATCTTCACAAGACTTTTTCATATGATGAATAAAGATCTCCTAACTGGCTTGCGACATGTTGGAAGGGCAGGCCTCAAACATCAAGGTCAAAGTTTTCCCCCTGACAGGCCTTAGGGTCTGGCCAATCAGAGGGAAGGGGGTTTTTGGAGCGGGGACAGCTGTAAAGAGACAGAAGCTTTGTCAAAACATTTCAAGAAGAGACTGAAATAAGGGTTTTCCAAAACACTAGTGCAAGATTTTCTTTTTTTTTCCAAATTGTAAATTATATAACCTCCTACAGGGGTACCATAGGAACAGTATACAGCCTTAAAAAAAAAAAAAAACCCTCTTTAAAGTTTTGGAAGCTACATTTAACTTTTTGTTGCATACTGTATAAAAGTGGCTTGATTTTTTTTTTCAGTTGTTATGTCAAACACTGAAGTTGCAATTTGGTATTTCTCAAGTAATAATTAACTCTGGCTGTTTGAACAGGTTTGTTTTAATAGAGATCCAGTGACAAGAGAGATTGTTTTGGGAGGTGACAGGAAATTTAATAATGTTGCTATTTCACAAAAAAATTGGACAAAAACAGCTACGTGAAATTGTTTTGCAAGGTCTGGCATCATTGTTCCATCTATCATAAACATTTATTGTCACTCGGGTTTTTGGTTGATCACTTGTTCCCAAAGCCACCCTTGGGAAATTACCCCTCCCTTTTTATAAAATGCTAAACCAAACTAGCTGTGTTGGCTAAAGGCAAGGGGCAACAACTGGTTCAGAAAAATGAAGCTTATGTGGAAGTGCTCAAAGTTGCTGTTCATCGAGAGTCTGCTAGAGGCCGGCTGCAGAAAGACTAGAAACCACATACACACACACACACACACACGTCAAGCCAAAAGCCAAACTACATCAGCGTTGCCAGATCACAGCCCCAGTGCCACCTGTTAACCACAGTTTTACCATGAAGCCTTTAATCAACCTTAATATGTTTTCTCCTGTTGTACTGGCACAAAGAAGTGAGTGATTATTCAAAGCACTGAAGGCAACATCAACTTCTCACTTCTTGCTTAACTTGTGTATTGATGGTAAACAGTTGTGAATTGTTCTTAAGACCTACATCTAAGCCTTAAACACAGAGAAGTTGTGGAAATGTTGGTAATGTTAATTCATGTTTCTGTGATTCTTTAAGTCCCCAGCCATTAAAAAGTTCCTCTTCCAACAATTTTAATGGCCAAAGTTCTCCAAATGAGAAAGTTCGGATTCAGATTTTAACAAAACCAGCATCATTAACAGGTCTCGGCAGAATTGAGACTCTTTATTCCTCTAAATGCCAACCACTCTTGCATTGGTTGAATGGTCATTTGTTGGCTTTTTGACGCCCCTCTCATTAATTTATACCCCGTAACGATGGAGATGACCGGCCACCCACAATATGCATTGTTTAGAGGATTTGTTGTCAGCTTTTTGGGGGATGAGTGCGCCCACTGGGATCCATTAACAGTGACATTACAGAAGGAGCTGCACACCACAGAGGCTCAGAACTTCAGTTGGGTCTGTAGATAAAAGGTTTGGAAACAGAGAAGCTGGAATCTGATGTCAGAAAATTTGGCCTATTAGTGTCGTGTACCACATGATGGGTTCTTGTTATTGCTGTCTGCTCTGGTCCAAAGTTAGAGCCAGTAATCGTTCAAACTCAAAAAAGCTGTCTGTCAAAACAGCTTTCATCTACAAAGAGAGGAGGTTAATCGCAAATGTCAATTATTATTTACAGGAATTAAGTTTTGTTGAAGTCTTATAAGCTTCTTTTCTACAGGAATTAAAGATCCTGATCAGAAACCAGTCCCTAAAGAGAAGTTATCGGCTGTCACGGGCAATGTCAACTCTGCCGCTTTAACTTTGCAAAACACAGACCTGTGCCTCATATTTCCCATAATGCAAAGACAGATGGACTCACTGGTTGCAAAGGGCTCTTCATTTTATAGATAGACTCTCAAGTTTGAACAGACCACTACAGTATATCCGCTGCATGTGGGTTGAAATGAACATTAGCACAAACAAATTAGCCCCTGTTTAGCCTGTGCTCTGTCACTCTCGTTTAGTTTTCTTCCCTTCCACACTGACTTCCTTTTTCTTTGCATCATTTCAGCTCTAGTGTCCATTATTACAACAAAATAAGTTTAAAAAATTTCATGCTGTCAATCAATCTAGGACACAGGATATAAAGTATATTCATAAAGCTTCTCTTAAAGAGTTAAATCATGTAACTTATATATCTCATAACCTGAAAAGAGACTTCATCTTTCTGTTTGATGTTTCAAACACGCCAAGATAATCCAGATCCTATAGTCTCAGCAAAGAGAAATGTCATGAGGAAAATTTAAGTTTGTCTCATGTTATAGCAAATTCCAACTGAGCTCTCCATGGGAAATATTCCTCTATAAACTATCTCATAACAGCAAGAGAAAGTCCAACTAGAGCCAGAGTTTGAGTTTAGCTTTACTCTTTAATTACCATGTCATCACAACTCTCAAACTTTTACCAACTTGTGACTTTTTTCGTTTCTTAATTTGAAAATGCCCTCACTGTGGCGAGCTGCTGTGTTCCACTGTCAGTGCCAAACCCAAAATAGTCGCCAACGTCCTTTCAAGTGGAGCCTCCTCAGAGGTGAGGTGATATAAAAAGAACTGCAAACAAAAGACTTGTGTAATTATTTTCCTCGGGAGCTCTTCGATGAACTTTTATTTCTCTTCGGTTTGGATAACACCGCTCGTTCTTTGTGCTGTTCCTACCGTATGATTCCTCCCTCATTTACACAGCAAAAGAGCAAGTCTGACATTTTTTTGCACCATCTTTGAGAAAATTCTTGGCACAGTATTATCAGCAAATAAAGAAGAGAAGGTGCTACTTTGACTTTTATTGGTGGTAACATTTATCTCACGGGTGACTGTTATATTTCCCTGTTGGGAGAGTCTCATAAAATCTTTGTCCAAGCAGTCTGCCCATAACTTTTAGTCTATTAAATCAAACTTTTTAGGACCAATTCCCAGATTCTTTATAAAATAGATCTAATATTGGAGCATATGGTGCTCCTGAGCTGGAGAGAGACGGTCTGGCTTCATGGTGACAGACAGATGCTGGTCTGTGGATAACTGAGAGGTTTAACAGGGTTTCCTTTATTCATAAGATTAACTGACTAAAACATATTTAGATCAATGAAAGTATGTAAAACGTCTGGAGTTATTGCAGTATCAGAATGAATGCTTCCCTCCAGATGTGTTAACCATGTCATTATGGTCTAGTTGTTGGTTTTCTTATCATAGGTTAAGTTTGTTCATTTTTAATCCATTCATTTTTATTGTATATTAGGGGTAAGTTTGAAAAATAAACCTTTTACTTTAATGTGGCATCCCTTTCACATGTTGTGTTCTCCTGTTATCAAGTCAAATGTTTCCTTTCTTTTCAGGGGATGGAAATATTAGCAACAAATTGTGTTCACAGGCCATGGATTTTGGAGGATTTTCAGCCAATGTAGTGACTTCCACTACAGAGTCATGTAGAGTATTTTCAAAAATCGCTTATCTGCCCTCATTTAATTAAAAAAAAAAAAGCTTTCAGCCACACCTGATCATTTATGGGGAAAAAAAAAAAAACTCATCACCATGTAACCGGGCAAGATGGTGGTGTTTTTCAGACGTGGCATACGTGCCAGCCAATCAGATCGAATCCCTGTCATCCTGACTCTTCTACCAGAGATTTCAACATGATGTCAGGATCTTTTGTTTAGACTGATAAAGAGGTTTGCTATTGTAGACGCACTTGAAGAAATAAGCATGCTTGAAGTTTTTGCATCAATGTAAAAACTAACACGCCCACAACATTATTGCTCACCATAAATATGCCATAAACAAACGTTGCAGCTATGTTAAGTCATTGGCTTTTTTTTTTTTTTTTGCAAGCTGTGATGTTTGAGTTCCAATGACTCTGTTTCTCAGTGTTAAACCATGAAATCGAATTTTTCTGAAGTTTCCACTGGTGTTGTTTTAAGTGTACGCAGAGTTAAAAAGGTCTTTTGTCTACTTTCATTCACAGTGTGAACTCCAAAATCCTTAATCCTCAATCAAAGTTTGATCAAACATCCTGCAGGTAACTACATCTGATGATGCAGAGCAGCACTGGGTTGTAAATTTGGAGTCTTTCTTCCAGACCAACCTCACACACACAAAGACAAACCCAGCAGCTGACTCTGGAACAAAAAGACTAAGCCTTCTGGCTGAGTCCATGTATAATTAATTAAGGTATTTTAGAGGACAGGGCCAAATCTGTGATAGATATGCCTTATTAAATGAATATAATGTGCACATTTTGGAAAGTTGGATAACCTTTAGGTGGTTTGCTCAGGGAGGTAATTCCACAGTGGGCTCTATTTGATTAAGAGGCATGTCCCTGAAATGTGACATTAATAAGCATTAAGTCAAAGAAATGGTCATGCAGTGGGACAATTAAAATGGGTATGAATTTGGATTCATATGTCGTCTTCTGAATATTGTACAAAATAATTAAGCCTTGAAGGATTGTGATAAGAGTAAAAAATATTGTAGCATCAGGGTGAATAACAACAGGCTTCCGAGATGTTACCTGGAAAGACCTCAGTTTTTCTTCCAGTTTGTGACAGTGTATTTCAACCTTGGGGTCGCCTCGAATTCAAATGTGGTCACCTGGAACATCTGAACTATTATTCTTTGTCAAATTAAAACATCCCACACAATCTTAAAGAAGTGTATTATAAACAGTCACTGTCTTTAAAGAATTGGGTCAGTTTAAAGTGTTTGATGACATTGGTGCGGTTGGTGACATTGACACAGTTGGTGACATTGGTGACATTGGTGTGGTTGGTGACATTGGTGTGATTTGTGAGATTTGTGACATGGGTAAAAACATTGGGATTGTGGACATTTGTGTGTTTTGGTTGGATTGGTGCATTTGGTGGGTTTAGTGTGTTTGGCGCGTTAGGTGTGTTTGTTGCGCTGTCAGGGTCAGAAGCATTTAAGGGGGCGGCTCTGGTAACGGTGCATAATTAATATATTATACTTTTTAGAATAACATGCCAGAGCCTATGCACAAATGTTGTTTTTGCAGAAGAGGGTGGGAGAGGTGCAGAGGTCTGCGGGGGCTGGGGGGGTTCAGGAACCGTGGCGCACACATTATATGAGTTAAGGCTGGTTGAATATTGCGCCCCCTCACAGCTCTGACACTGCTGTGTGTGTTTGCGTGCAGTTGGCTGCAGCGTCATTAATCATGCTTTCACTGCCGAGCATCCTCTTTAAACTCCACACACCAGCGTTGGAGCTTATCTCCATAGAGAATAGAGAGAAAAGACAGCGAGGGGGAGGAAGGGAGATGTCTGTCAGACTCTTCTCCTTCACCCAGGTCCGAGTCCAGGTCCTGACCTCTGCTGATAAGATGAAAGAGGAGAAGAAGTCTCAACACCTGAACTCAGAGACGAAGATCATCGCTCAAAACTCTAATGTTCCAGTTTGTTTAAAGCACATCCTCCTGTTTTCTTGTCCATTTTTCAAAAAATATGAATGAAAGCACAAAAACTTTTCTGTCACTCATGCAAAAACACCATCTGCTCCTCCTTTTCCTCATCTCTTCATCACTCCAGGCTCCCTGACACACGCGCTCGGTTTGTGTTTCGGGGCGTAGGTATCAAAGCGTATTCCCACATCAGGATTGCTAAGTGTGAGGAAATTGCTGCCATTGTTGCTTGTTGATTGTTAGTTTGTGTTGCAACAGGATGCTCAGTCTCAGAGGTTTATATACAAGTATTTTCTCTCCAAGTTTGTGCTGATCTTTCTCCAACAAGACATCTGATTCCCTTTCTAACTGTTCTCAGCGGGTACAGCCTCGGGCTCTGCTGCCCAAATAACACACACACACACACACACACACACACACACACACAGAGCCTCACTAAGTTTAGAAAGTACTGGCTTCTGTTGAGTGTATTCTGGCCATATCTCAACCACACTCCTGCCTCTCTGCCCTCTGGTCTTCTTTACCACTTTCCCCCTCTATCCAACCTTTCTCTCAGTCTTCCTGTCAGCATTTCTTCATTTCAAACCCCGTCCTCTTCCCTTTGTCTGTCCTCACATCTTCTCCTCCACCTTCCCTGAGTACTGTCTCCTTTTATGTACCCAGATTCACAGTGATGCCACTGCCTCAGTCTTTGCCTCACAGAATCAGATACTTGCCTCACACTCTCGTTGTGAGGCCTTTCTTTTATGCTCCACATAAACCACAGATTTATACCTGAATTACGCTCCTGGTGGAGTGTTCAGGCGGTGTTCTCACAGCGCTTATCTATCCATTATTACTCATACACCAGCGAATGCTCGACCTTGCCTATGTAACCAGAGGCCAAGATGTTCATAGAAATTTTGTGATTATTCTTTTTGTGGATTCTCTCGCAGCCTTTTTTTTGTCCTCAAGTTGGGGCTGAGAAGTTTAGATATGTAACTTCAGTATTAGGCACTTAGGAGCTTTTTTCCCTCTTGTTTCTTTTCGTTCGAAAGTGATGAAGGGGAATAATGATGATAATGTAATTTTTCCTTAGCCTTGTTCATACACTGCCTGGTAAAAAAGGAGTTGCCACAAAAAAAAAAAAAGTCACACATTCAAATATTTCATTACCCTGCCTTTAGCTTTGAATACAGCATGCATTCACTTTGGTGTTGTTTCATTAAGCTTTTACAATGTCTCAAGATTTATTCCCATCCCGTGTTGCATTAATTTTTCACCAAGATCTTGTAATGATGATGGGAGAGTCTGACCACTACACAAAGCCTTTTCCAGCATATCCCAAAAATTCTCAATGGGGTAAAGTTCTATGGTGGACCTGAGAGCTCACAGCACTGCAACTTAAGAAAACACATGCAAAAAGACAGAACACAAGCGTATTGTGAAACATCTCAATCGATTTGACAATGTGTGCAGCATTTAGAAAAACGCACTGCAAAGACCACAAGAGACCAAAGAGAAATTAAGGACAGAAACTACTCCAAATGCCAGATCCACATAATGACTATCAACAGCAAGCTGGATGATAACAAGCTGCCAGAATGTGTTCTTACTCATAAAAAGTTCAATAATCCAAAACACTCCAATTACATAATGTAAGATTAAAGATGACTCTGTGAGATTTAGCATCTCTTACTGTTTGTATCCATAGTTGTGCTTTTAATATATGAGCCTAAAACAGCATCATTTTCCCCAAAAAAATCCCATTTCCCTGGATTTAATTTGTAGGACAAGAGGTCATCGCGCTCCCCTCTGTGAGGGTCGTGTTCAACAAACAAGAGCTGCTGTGTTTACAGCCGCTCTGATACCAGACAGTACACAGCCCATGGTTGAGCTGCCCGCGGCCTGGCAGCAGACAGAGTCCACAGGACACACAGGTTTCAACAAGTCTGACTCACCTTGTGGCTGGCCAGATGCTGTTTGGAGAGTTCGTGTGTACCTGCACGTCTACATGCAATCACTTCTGTGTGATCGGGGAAAGCTATTAGTAACTGACCTGTGGCCCTGCTGGGTCTGCTGAGTTAACTACAGCGTTATTCTGCAGGACAACCGGAGGGATTAATGACAACGGTGAGACCACCTCACAGTCAAGGCTGCGGGGCAGGGCCGCTACTAATTAGAAACACAGGAGAAGAGGAAAGTGCCCTTGTCTGAGCAGTGAGATATCAAAGAAGGCCGCAACAAGTTATGTTATATAATTTATCACAAAGTGTGCTTTTAGAATTTGTCTCGCTTTCAGAAACAGCGAAGACCCAGCTGAGGAGCGAGGTGGGCAGAGTGTGATCCAAAATTTTCCTTTCCCTACAAGAAAATTAGCAACCTGAGTCTTTTTTTAAAATGAGTGTTCTTTTGGTGTAATGTTCTGGCCTACTAGTTCTACATTTCATTTTTCACAAACTGTTTTTGTCAGGTCAAAGTGGTACATTTCTCTTGCTTGTAACCATGTGCTTCAGCAGGTGTTGTATACTACAAACTTGAATCAGAACTGCTGCGAAATCAGTTCCAATTTTTGAGCTGGTAAAAATACATACACAACTTTCAGAACTCATAAAATGTCTCCAAAACCAACCAGAAGCCCAAGAAGCTCCACTAGCATCAGTTTATGAGCCCATTTTAGCCTCATGTACTTATTCTTTCTGGACTTGTTTTCATATTTCTAATCTTTCAGTAACATCCCAGAGAAATAAAAAGCAGCAGAACTGTGAGTATGGCTGATGTCAATAACAAGCCAAATTAAAGTTGATTGCCAGGTGGATAAAAGTCTGCACAAGATCCATTTCTTTGCCAGTGATCAATTTGAGAGACACTGGACTGAGCCAATATTTGTGGCAGACAATACTGTTTGGCTTCAGAAAGCCTTATTAGAAACTGATGTATGGTGGCACTGAGCCTCTATGCATGTCGTATAGAATTTATGGCTTTGGCATATCTTTCAGTGCTTTAACAAACATCACAAAATGTATACCAAGGTGGTGTACTCTAACAAGCTGAAGTTAGCCATTAGACATGGAAAAATAGGTCAAACTATGGTAAAAAGACTGAAAAAAAAGTAAAAGAACAGCTGAAAAAGTTGACCAATGTTTGTTAGAAAAGTTAGCTTTGGTAGAAAAAAAACCAAGTTTTTCTAAATTGGCCAGAATGGTTGAAAAACAGTTGAAACACAATTCAACAACAGTCAAAACCTTGAACATTGTCAAAAAGACAAGATAAATGGTTGAAATTTCTATTTAAAAAAATGCTTAATGGTCAGAAATTGGATGAAATATGGCTAAAATGAAATATCAAAAAAAAAAAAGTTTTCCAATTTGACCATCAATATCTTGGTAACATAATGTAGCCATTGGAAACTTGGTCAACTAACGCTTGAAAATCAGTTCAATAATGTTGAAAAATGTTGAAAAGAAGTCAGGAAACAGCTTAAGACCAATACAAAATATTGGGAAAAATAAAAGATTTTTGGGGGGTCAAATCGGTTAATATTGGAAAGAAGAAATATTTCTAAATTTCACTTTTCGACTTCCTGGTTCGTGATGACTAAGTTGATTTCTAGAGATATTGTCGTTATTGGTCGGGCCTGAATCAGTCTGAATGGAAAGCTGCCTGAACAGGAGGAGGACTCGAGGCATCTGCCAATGCAAATAATCCATGAGCTCCCAGATTTTGTCATGCCCCAGGGCTCATTCACACCTGGCTGGGATCCAAACAGACTGTGACTAACTGCAGATGTTGTCTGGCTACATCAGATCAGATTCTGATACCAGTGTATTCCTGATACATGGGTACTATTTTCCTACACAAAACATGACTCCCAGGGTCTCCTTTTCATGAAAACTGGATGGTATTAAACAGAGAAAGACAAGATCTAATGATGACAAACTGCTTTTCTCTTCTGGGGGTAAGTTATAGCAGTCAGGGGTTAAAAGGGGGGGACCAGGTGTCACTCACTCTGCTTTGTGACTGAAAATAAGGCTGATTGTTTCAGACAGTGAGAGCAGGAAATTGCCTTTGATGTCAGCATGACAGGTGAGAGAACACAATCTGCTGATTCTGCTCGTGGGTGGTGAGTTTTGTCAAGTCCTCAGAGGCCTCTTTGCACACATCTCAGAGCCGGCAGGTTTTTGTGTAGAATATTGGAATGCGCGTCCCTTTCAATTTATATCCGAGCTAATGTGGTGTGACACTGCAGTGCTTTCATGTTGAAATCGGTTTTTCAGGACTCAATTTTCCTGCCTTGTGTCTTCCCTATCTTTACAGACTCTGATTAAAGACTCAAACGAGAGGTTGGTGTTGAATTCTCACTGCAGATGTGAGTTTGCTGTAAAGGATATTACACTTCAAGGTTTCGCCCTTTCGCCTCATCTTTTGCGACTATGCTTTTGTAACTTTTTCGAGAGGGTGTGAGTAAAAAGTAGCAGCCAGCTGCTACGGTATGTGCTCTGAATGCTTTATAGTAGTCTCACTCCTTCCTGCTGTCTCGCAAGTCTCCCCTGGCTTCATCCGACACACTCCGTCAGCCACAAAAACCAGGCTGTGTTCACTCCATAGCTCTCTGTCATGGTTTGTACACTCTGTCCTTGCATGTATGTTTCTACTCTGTATGTTTATTTCCCTTTCTGTGTTTCTGACAAGCTCCTCTACACGCGTCGAAGCTTCATTTCGAGCCTTCTGTGTCTGCCTCACCGGAGAACGTCTCTGTCTGAAGCATGGCAGTTCACACTTTGGGAAGAAAAACAAGCAACAGACAATTCTCTGTTGACACCCTTTTGGTAATTAAACCTTCAAACCTAAGGAATCAGAATCCAGGTGGTGAGCCATTTATTTATTCTCACTGTTTTATTAATGCTTGGGCGGCGGGGCAGGTACAGTAAACAGCAGAGAATAGCAAGTTTCCTTAAATCACACACGCCCAAACAGTGTTCACACATTCGTATTCGTGGGTTGGTGTGTGACAGGAACACTCCTTCCATGACCACGTTTCTGCTGCAGTTGCATTGCAGGTTGAATTCCTTGAGCAGGAACCTTTAGATTCTCATTTCTGTGTATGTTCACCACTAGGCTCCCAGAAGACAGACTGCTGCTGCAGCCTATCAAGGTGTAGCTGGCGGCTGACTTTTCATTCCTTTGAGTAGAAGAGCTTAAAATTGTACAAAAGGGCAGAAAAGTAGCTAATAGCATGGCTAACAGTTGTAGCTGCGTAAACACACCTTAGATGGTAAAAAATCAGCCCTGCCAGCACCTGCAGCATCACCTGAGAGAAACTCAAGAGCCATACACCTGACTTCCTGCAGGTTAACGAGATGCACTGCGGATATACAATCATTCTTTCTCTGCTATCGTAGCCGCTCAGGATAGCTCCTCCCACTCACTATCATCAACACTCTGGCTGTTTTCCAAACCGCCTACTACATACTACATACTACAGTAGTAGGTAGTAGGCACTGCCTACTACCTACTACTTCCACATGTAGTATGTAGTATGACTGTTTTGTTGGACCTGTTAAGTAGTATACTACTCTGGATTTCAGGAAGTGGAGCTGATGGATTTTTTTCTAATGTTTAATTTCATCATAAGTAAACCATGAGTACATTTGGCATTTCAGTCATTAATTCACCACATCAATCAGTGGTGAAGTTAAAAGAGCAATAAAAGTAGATAAGTTAAATTAGATGTCAATGAGATACAAAGGAAAGTAAATAAATGAAATTAAGCATGTGAAGGAAGTTGTAATTCTTTTGGAGAATTGTTATGGTTTTTTCATTATTTTAGTGGTTCAAGGAACATTTTTAATTCATTTAGAAAAACAACAAATTCAGGGAGAGATAAAAGTCCCGATTTTATCACATTTGTAAAGGTATAAAATACAGCAAAATCGCCATATTTGATCTTTTTATCTTGCACCAAAAGTTGTCGTGTATTGAAAATAAATCTGAAACCAACTGACTTTTTATTTTTACAGCTGGTGGAAAAACTGCGTCCACATTACCCACGTAGGCTGTTAGTGTAAAATAAAAAGTGATGAATGATTTACGGGCTTTTATGAATTTGGTAAAAGTAAACAGCTCTTTCATGATGAAGTGAGCAGATTTATCGCTGTTTCTTTCCTGTCACTTCACTTTAATCTCTGGGACCGTTTCACATTTTTGTTGTTGTGTTGTAGTTGAGCTGATTTATTCCAGTAGGTGTCAGTAATTCACCTCAACCTGAGCTCCCCCAAACTGACAAACGGCATTAGCGCCGTGCATTGTGGGAAACAGTTCGCCAGGTAGACTGGTCCGTTGCAGACTGAGAAATTTTCTCCGATCAGTAGGTCATCCGGGAACTTGTAGTTTACTACAGATCTCTTAAGTTTTCGCATACTGCCTACTAAATACTGAACTTCAGCCGAAGTAGTAGGCACCACTAGTGTAGTAGGCGGTTTGGAAAACAGCCACAGAGTCACATGCACACTGGGTGCACTGTGATTGACTGGTCATCACCCATAAAAACTCCTGCTCTCCACCCAGAAGCATCCAGGGTCCAGTATAATATCAACAAAACGGGCGAGGGGGGGGGTCTATATCTACACACAGACACTGTCACACAAGTACAGAGGCCCAGAGATGACAATTGAGCAGGATTGTTCCTGTAAAAACTTAATTTTAAATTTTTATGAAAATTCTAGATACTCTACCTTTAAATACAACTCTGAATAAAATCATACAAAAAAGTCACTCACAAAGTTACTGACATCAGACAGGGGAGCACTGCTGACAACGCCATCGTTTAAAATCAACATGAACATGGATCAGACTGTAACTGCTGTCAATGAAGAGGAAGAAAATCTGCATGCCTATACATATGAGGGTCCTCAGGATTAAAATGATGAAACTTTCAGACAGGATAAAGAGCAGGAACAGGGCAGGATTAGGAGGCAGTATGGGAAAAGGAGAGCAGTGAGCTGTGGTGTGAGGAGAACCAGAGGAGAACACAGCAAATCCTGATGTGTTCACATCAGCGAATTTAAAGTTTCAACTCAGAAACAGTAACCTCAAAAGTCTGTGGTAAGTGTAAGTGCTGATCACAAACCAGTCAGTGCCTTCTAAAAATGCCAAATCTGCATTGTGTGTGTGAGAGGGAGAAAGGAGACAGTAATGAGCCATTAATGTATGGCATGCTGTTCTAACATTTAAAAGCTAAGCTTCACTATCCGAAAATAACATTGTAGACATCAACGATGTATTTCTGACTAATCGTATTTACATTTTGGATGGTCCAAATTTTAACTCAAGGTATCTTTAATTCAGTTTCACCTTGTCAAAAAGAACATTTAGATATCCACAAATACATTCAACCTATCCACAATTGTCATTTCAGATATCTACGTCATTCTGGACATCCTTTTGCCGTTAACGTGTTTGGGGTTTCAAATTCAACATATCTGCTACGCCATTTCAGTTATCCAAAATGTGAATTACAGATATCTGTAAAGGAATTTTAGATATCTGTATTTCACATTCAAGATATTTCTTAATACATTTTGACTAGTCAAATTCTATTTACAGATATCTACAATTGATTTCGCCTTGTCAAAATTTAATTTTGGATATGAATTAAAGATATCTGTAATCCTAATTCTGCATAGTCAAAATGTATTTAGAGATATCTTGATTTGGATTTACAGATATCTAAAATTCATTCACAGATAGCAGTTTTTTTTAAATGCTTTACCAGAAAAGTATAAACAATGTTATAAAAAGGAATCAGAACAAATGAAACAGACATATAGAAAGAGCATCAGGGTTTTGACAAAAGAAAAACAATGCAATGCAAGTAGACAGATAAGTAAGATAAGAAAATAAAAACATTTAAAATCAAAAAAGTTTTTAAAAGGTTCCTAAATAGGAGACAAATAATAAACAGGAATTTACAAGAAATTTTTTAATCTGGAGCATTAAGTTTCAGTTTAAGTAGCTTTTTTGTCACATGAATTCGTTAGTGTCGAGTTTCATTTCTTTTTTGAAAAGTTTTTAAAACTTTACATTTATGGATATGAAATTTAGCCAACAAAATCATGAGATTATAAATATGAAATTAATTTTCCAATTCCTTTTCAAATATTGTAAATCCAAATAAAACATTCTTTAAATAAAGCTAAAGTTTTACAGATTGCTGCATTTTCTGTGGGATGCCCAAAATGACGTCGCAGATACCGGAAATGACGATTGTGGGCGAAATCTAAGTGCAGATATCTGCATCGCATATCCAGTCTAGCTTTTCAATGTTAAAATCCCTTGCCATACCAATCCAGAGTCAGGGAACAAAAATCAAAACTTACAGTGCGCAGATGAAGTCTCTGTTGGGATGAATCTCTTATAAATCCTTGTTTACACCTGACACGAGGAGCCGCTGCTGCTGTCGACGTCACCCTCATCATCGCACCTGGTCCATGCTCCGGTATGTGATCCTCAACTCCATCATATCACAAGAAATATAGTCTTTCTGCAACCAGAACAGAACAGATGATCGCCTTCCTCTGTGACCCATGTAAAACTAAAGTCCCGTTTCTTCACCTGCACAAAACGAACTCCAGCACGAGCGTTAACTCTTTCCTTCTTTTGGGGAAAAAGTCGAACTCCATGTCCTGCTAAGTTGCTATTTTTGCATCCAGGGTAAGAATGCAAAATAGAGCCATCTCAATAAACAATCAAATTAAATAAAAAACGTGTAGAGACGTAACTCAAAATACCCGCTCTCATTCGCTACCTCCCATCACAAACATTGGATCAGTGACGTCATATGACGCGGTGTTGAGAAAAAGCGTTTTGAGCAGATGCGCCCAAAACAGACACAGCATCCTCTAAATCTGTACCTTTTTGTCGCGAATAATTAAAGAAAAAACAAGAAAAGAAAAGAAAAAAGTGCTTGAAACACTGTACGACAACTATCAGACCATTTTCAGTGTTAATTAAAAAAAATTATATATAAATAATATGCCTAAAAGTTTACACCCCCCCCCCCCCCGGATTTTCTGATTTTTTGGCCTTTTCTCAGAAAACATGAATGACAACACAAAAACCTTTCTATCACTCATGGTTAAGGGTTGGGTTAAGACATTTATCAAGAAAAAAAATTTACTCTTTTTAAATCATAATGCAGGGGCAGCTAGCTCAGCACATTGAGACTTGGCTTGGCAAGCTGAGGGTTGCTGGTTCAAGTGCCAGCATGGACCCGAAGTTGGAAGTAGGCCAATAGCTGGAGAGGTGTCAGTGTAGTTTCCTGGGCACTGTCGAGGTGCCCTTGAGCAAGGCATCGAACCTCCAACTACTCAGAATGCGCGCTGATGGTGCTCATGTTCTTTCAGCCAAGTTTGATTTTGTTCCATGCATGTGTATACTTACACCTTTTTATCTCTATTTCAGTCAGTGCCATCTCACAAAAGTCTGTACATGCTCCTGCTTTAAAGGTCAGGATCAGCTGTCTACAGCAAGAATCATTTAGGGGACTTTGGCACAAGCCTCAGTGCCTCTTGGTTTTTAAGTGTAGATGTGAAAAATAGAGTAAACCCTTCGAAGCTCTTTTGCTGTTAAGGGACCAACCGTTTTCTCACCATTGAAAAGTAAAGAGCAGCCATTAATCTGTATCAAAGAAGTATCAGAGCTGTCCACAGGCCTGGTTACTCTGTCTCTTCACACTTTTTTTGCCCTAAATGTGTTATTGTTCCTTGTAGAAGCCCCTGTCCCGTCCTCAGATTGATCAATCACCTGCTCGTAGGAGCTTGAAAGTACGAGGGGACATTTGTCAGCCTGAGAAAGTCACCCCCCCACCCTCCCTTCTCCTCCACCGCCACCTCCCAGCATCCACCTGCACCCTTCACACTGGCAGCCCTGTGGGCACGAGCGCCACACGGATGACTCACAGAGTTTTCTGTTTGAGAGCGTGTTTCCATCTGTCTGTGTGTGGGTGTTTGCTTGTGTTTCTTTGTAACACACAAGCGTACACAAACACACACACACACACACACACACACACACACACACACACACACACACACACACACACATGTAGCCATCAGAGCAGGAGAGGAGAGTCAAGCGGGAGATTGACTTTAGCAAAAAGAGCAGACAGCCGTCGCCAGCTGAACGCTTGAGATGTTTCCTTCATAGCACTCGGCTTTCACAGCAGATTACAGACAGTTGCAGACCGGTCTTCAGTTTAGTGGCCACGACCTTTCAGGAATACTGATGACAGCCTGTGTTTGACTGTGACTGTCTGCACACACTAACTTCACATTTTAGATGTTTAATATAAAAGTTTGAAAGCGACAGACTTTATAAATTAAAGTCGTTCATGTCGTCCAATGTCGACTGAAAAGCATCTATTAAAATTTCTGAAAGAAAAAACCTTTACAGCTCGATATTTTATTTATCTCCCTCAGAATTATTCTCTTCATCAAAGCCTGAAGAACTCCTGATCTTACCGCTGAATAAGGAATGAGTCACCCTGACTTGCAGAGCTGTTAACCCCTACTGAGCTGCTCCAAATGATGCATGAATGACGCACACATCAACTCCGGGTAAAAAGAAAATCTTCCTTTGAGGATGCAAGAGTATTTTAGGTCACAGAACATCTGAATATTTTCCTTTTGTGTTGCTGCTATTGATTTTAATAATGCCATGTAATGTCTCATAATTGAGAAATTTGTCCATGGATATTTTTAAATGTCTCTATTGCTCTTAAAGCTGCACAAACACAAAGGTTTGCATTATTTAATTAAATAAGCTGCAAATCAATCCAAACACTTGGCAACAGAAAATGGTTTCCAAACGGCAGACTTCACCAGTTTGCAGTTTTCTTTGTGTCTCTCTTTATGAATGACAAGTCCTCTAAGTCTGTAAGTGTTTTTCTTTTTTTCTTTTTTTCAAATTGTTGTGATTTGGATGCAATTAGATATTGGATTGGATATTAGAATTTGAGTACAGCTTTACAAATTTCAGTCTTTGCTTTATTCAAATCCAAAGATCTGTACCCAAAAGATGTTCTGTACAGTGGGCAGCTGGGCCAAATGGCAGTTTATGTCACGAAAAATGCTAAAAATTCAAAAACAATACAAATTTAGACAGATATTCAGAAGTGTAATACAAATTTAAGAGCAGAAACATGCTTCAAATGAAGAACAGGGCATGCAAAAAGATTGCAAAAATGCATAGAAGCGAATGCATCAGAAACAATACGTAGGACGTGGTTGGCTTAGACACAGTATAGAAGGAGGAGCTATATGAATGTGTAGATGTAATCAGTAGAGCTGTTTGCATTCACAACATGTAGCCATTTGAATACAATTGTCCATAAACTTTGGTTACCTCCACAGAAGCCCTCACAGGCCATGATTTTCTACAATGAATTTGCTCCATCTTCTTTAGAAAACATCGAAACTACCTTGTTTTCTCAAGATAACTTATTAGCCTTGCCATCTTGCAAAAACCAAGTTTTCTCAAGATCTCAACTTGTCTTTTCTTGAGGCAATGGGATCATTTTTTATGCCACCCATCCTTCTCTTCAACTGGGGTCATGTCATCTGTGCATTGGATGAATTCAGTCACAGCAACCACTTTAATTTCTGTTGCACATGTAGGCCAAGCATTACGTTGTCTATGATGCATTCAGTGGCACCGTGGAAATTATGGTTCTCTCAGCAAATGACAGATGCTACCAATCAGTCAACTGAATCAGTTTTCCTGTCTTGGCGATCCTTGTTTTTAAGTTAATCAAAATGCAATGTTCAATTGAATTTTTGATGATTTGACTGTAGCACTGTTGATTTAAAGCACTCTGGAAATCAGCCCATGCATTAAGATAGCTGATTTCAGCTTTGTTTTCTTGAGATATAGAGAAAAAAAATTGTGATCTAGAAAAAATAAACTGAAATTAACCCCTTATCTTAAAACGGGGCAAATTCTCAACATATTGTAGCACTTTTAGATGAGTGATCCTCTTTTTTGGAAGAACTCTTGCACAAAGTTGAATAAGTTCCAGACAGTTTTCCAGGATGTCACAATATTTTCTTAGACATTTTGCTTATTTTCTCACTTTCTTGTATTTTTCATGACTGTAAATTGGTCAGCTGTTCTCCAGAAAACATGAGAACCCTCCTTTAAGATATGTAAAGATGAAGTGAATGGGTTGAAATCAGTCGTGAATGGGTTGAAATTTTGTTGCACGGAGTAAAATCAGGTGATTTTGCTTCATTTGAACACCTGGCCATCCGCCATGAAACATTTCCTGCAAATTTCTCAGGTAAGAAAGACAGAAAAGAAGAAGAAAAACAGCTTTAATTCGACACGTCATGGTGCAGCTGTACAGCGAGTGTTTGGACAAACCACAAATCCAGAGTAAATCCACAGCGTTGAGGCATGGCAAAGTCTTTAGTGGATTTCTATCCGTGGAAAAACAAACTCTTTGGAACTGGGCGCCCTCCATCTCTACCTCTCTCCTTCCTCCCTCGTCTTCCTCCTCCTCCTCTCTCTCCTGTCTGTGCTGGCCCTGCAGAGTGCAGCTCATTGATAAGGGTTTCTGTCCTTGTCACCAAGGACTGATGTCTTTCTGTCAGCTCCCAGGCAGCCCTGTTCCTCATTCCGCGCTATTGTTTTTCTTCTCTTCTATGCCTGGCAGATCCCTATCTCCCTCCCTCCCTCCCTCTTTTCCCTCCCTGCTCCTCACCCTGATACCATCCACTCCTTTTTTCCCCGATAGACATTCAGCTTACAAGTTATTGTCTCAATCAGAGCTCCTTCTCTAAAGTCACATCGCCACCATCTCATAGAGCTCGGGGAGGGTGCTCGTCTCGTGAATCTCATAAGCTCTCCGTCTGAGGCTCATACGTGCATTCAAGCATTAAAAGCGGAACATTACATCGGCTATTGTTTCGACATCCAATCAGTGGAGATGTGCTATTTCTGCATGCACAAACACTCTCTTTTCAAGCCACACACACACACACACTCAGCCATTTTGCCATTTCACCACCCACCTCCACAATGAAGCTGTGACTGTGTCTCCTGTGGCTTAACACCTCTTGTGTTCATTAGTACTGTGCAGCGGCGTGTCAAGAGCTCTTATTTACTAATTAGCAACTGATGACAATAGCTGAGACACACAATGGCGGGGACGATGGTGATCCTCATATCTGACGCCCGCCGTCCTATGGCGATGTGGAGTATTCAGCTGTGTAATAAGCTCTTGTGCTCTTTTTTTGCGATGTTTGTCTGAGTGTTATAGAAAGCAGATTCAAAGTTATACTGATAACGTATAGAGAAAGTTTGGTTCCATGGGACACCCCCTCCAAGGTCGAGAGCGATGCTCTGACCAAGTATGGCCGCTGGGAGTGTAGATAAAAATGTCAAAGCGGTCGTAAATAAGGATATAAATTATAAAGTCCCCCACAGAGCTTGGTTAAATCGAACAGCAAACGGGTCGTTTTCCGGCCGTCCCACTGAGATTTTAATCTCTGCTGCTAAATCTTTTCTGCCCCCTTTTCCTTTGTCTTATTCCTGTTCCCCGGTGAGATGGCGAATGCTCCTTCAGTGTGATGTAACGCCCCTCCAGTTGACTCCCATGGGGCTGTGAAACCTGTGAGTCAGTGAGGGAGGATCGTGCATTTCATCAGTTTGTACAATGACTTCTAAAAACAGCCAGTGGTCATGATGATCCTGGAGGGAAAGAGGAAAACAGCTCGACACTATTAACACACAGGCCCTTGTTTATCAAACATACGTACGACTGAAAAATGAGTGAACGCTCATATTCATGCACAGTTCTGTATTTATCAATACAAACTTGGATGGAGGATAAAAACCCACACCACATCTGAGTCTTTTTTTTTTTTTTTTTAGAAGCTTGAATTTTTATTTCGTAAAACAAATATTAAAACATGAATAAAACAAAATTAAAGACAATGTTGGGAGTTCATCTTCCAGTAATCCAATTTATCCAAGCTATCTTCAGAATTATTTGTCTTTTTTGTTCCCTGTTGTAACGTCTTGACCAGAATAATGTCCACTTCTCCCACTTGTCGTCCATTTGTGCTTCCTGTAGTCTCAGACTAGACTGGACTGTAGTTTTTCCATTATGTAGATTTCTCCCACCGTCTCGATCCATTGATCTTGGGTTGGTGGATTGACTCTACCCCACTTCCTTGTAATACTTTTTTTTTGCTGCTATCAACAATATTTTTACCACGTATCGGTCCCCTGTTCACATCAGTCCCCCTGTTGAATTGAAATGACACATATAAATAAAAAGAAAAGTCAAGGGAATATTGTATCCTAATATTTCTATTAATATTCTATGAACAGCTTCCCAAAAAAAAAAATTATTATGGCAATCAATGGCTGACTTTTTTTTAGTGTGTTTGCTTTTTAATTTGAGCGTGATAAAAAAAAAATCAAATTTTTCCATAAGAACTCCCCCAATGTCTCTGAATTGGTGGGTGTTTGATGTGTTGTACATATGTCAGTGTACAAGATTTAAGTTTCAAATTAAACATATTGCACAGAATGTCATCATAACTCATATAAAATTTCTACGACCTCTGTTTAATTCTGTGCCAATATGAGAATAAAAAGAAGATGCTGGACAAAAATTGAAAAATGCAGTCAACACACAACAGAGCCAGGGCCAAACTGCAGAGACATCACCTGTCAGTTAATTGAATTTCATATGACGTCAAGAATATATATAACATTTCACTCTTCTTCTGCCTTCATCTGTAAAATTCTGCAAAAAGTGCTTTTCTATTGTTTTTATTTCTTTGGGAAAAGGAGATGTTAACTCCCACTGGATCTGCCTCCTCTAACAAAACACTGTCACAGAATTCATTTCAGTCACATCTTGACTCAAAAATGGACAATTTCACAAAATTATTGGACAAATTTGTGCTTTTAAGCATACTGACGTTAAAAACCATTTTAGCTGGTTGAGAAAAAGGTTTGAATTGGCCAATTCAAGGACCTGAACGGCTCAAAAGCAGCGACAAAAGACTCTTTATTCAATAAAAGAAATGGCAAAGTGATCTGAAATCACAGTGAAATACTGGCAAAAGACAGAAAAAGAGACAAAACAGAGAAAGTGATCCAGATCTGCTGTGACTGAGTGGAACTGAACTGGAGACACATTATGTGTATTTTACCATTAGTTTGTGTTGCCCTCTGAATAATCCAGAGAATGTAGTTAGAGCTTGATAATTTTATGATCCAGAAGAGTGTAAAAACAGTAATAATTGCTTATTATGAATAATGCATAAAATTATGAACTCTTTTTTTCCAGCTGACTGTAAACTCTGGCGCCCATCATTACATAGTTGTGCTTCTACATCCAATATTGACTGTTTCTGCTGACTTGTCTCGCTATCATTATTCCATTTTAACCAACATTTGCATATTTTAGAAAAACTTTTACATCCCACAGCTAAGTCTAACATTTAGCTATCTTTCAGGGGTAAAAAAGCTAAAGGTTTACTTCCAATTAAATGAGTGAAGACTTAGGAACTTAACCCTGTAGTGCATAGTGGTCACTACAGTGGACACCTATTTAAAAGTTATTTTCTCCTAAATTCAGTGGTTCATGTGGTGGAAATTCATATTAGCCTGTGTCAGGATATTTTTATTCTTCCTAGGGCCTGAAAAAATGTTTTCAATTTTTTTTTCAAACATATAATTATTTTTGAACATGTTATAGACAAACATTTGAGGGTGAAAAAGCTTATAAAGTATAATTTTTTCAGTGTTAAAATGGATGAAAGAGAGTTAAAAAGTTTTGTAAAACATTAAAATAGTATTATTTATGAAATTACCAAAAAAAAAGAAAAAAATAAGTCATATTTACATTAAGTTCACACTGTTTAATGTTGAATGCTCAGTTACTTATATTTGGGGAAAAAAATTGGAAAACTTTTTTTTCATTCCTTAATACAAATAAAAATACCCAAGGGAAAAATCCTGTCACTGACTTTCATAATGCATGCATCAGAGGGGTAAGAATCACAAATATTGAACTTAAATATGTGAAAAAGTTGCTCGAACAACTTAAAATTGATGTTAAACAAAACATTTTGGAGAGTCAAACTGTTGCTTTTTGCTTGCAAATTGAAGATTTTGTCAGAAATGCCTAGATTTGTCAGTGCCGTGTTAGCAGCTTGTTTCTGCTCCAATATTCAACAGAAACAGTAATTTCGAAAATTTGAGAATTATGGTTTGTCTTCAAAGCTGGCACCGCATTAAATCCAGTTTAAATTGCAAATCAAAACACAAGTTTCAGGATTTTAACACATGCAAGTTAGAGAGCCTCTTTGCTTGGCAGCTGATCCCCCACAGAAATTAACCGAACGAAAACATAACACCATCTCCAAGCTCTATGGGAATTTTCAAGCTTTGTTGAACCAATTGCTGAAATTGTGAAAAGACAAAGAGTGTTTGTGACATTACTGTGTATGGAAAAAAAATCTCCGGGGCCTGTACGCGTCACTAATTTCCAATTATCACACAGCCTGCTGTTGGTGCTGGGGGCGCGGGGATTTGCTGATCCTGCTCCCCCCATCAGCAGGCTGTTTATACACCAGTGGTGTTATTTCCTGATTCAGGTAATTAAAACTAGTTGGTTATGGTTAAACACAAAATCACATTTATGGCTAAAAGACATTTACCACAACAGTTGGCAGAAGATATGATGCAGAAGCAGGTCTCTGGTGGGTGTTTGAGCGGGAAAATAAATCAGACATGCCAGCTGAGCATCACAGTGGCTTCGTGATTCGTTTTTCTGGCTGAATTAAAGAAACAAACAATTTTTCACCACTGAAGCAAAAGAATGAATGAAAAATGTGTCTCTTACCAATAATGGAATAAATGTAACCATAAATTCTGATGTCATGGTCTCATAGAAACTCTCCAAACAAAGAATTTGATAGGAAGTTAAAACCAACTACTTCCCAATTGTTTCCATATAAAACATAACATCGGCCATTAAGTATGCTTCAGTAATCATCTCCTGTACGCATCCATCATTCCTGAAACTAGGCCCAGGAAAACATGTCATGACTGGAGCACAAACAACTCAAGTCATGTCGAGAATTTTTACGATGCGAGTGAACAGCTGGATCAGGGATGGAAATTTACAACATGCATGCGTGCTCA
This sequence comes from Thalassoma bifasciatum, assembly GCA_008086565.1. Classification (NCBI taxonomy): domain Eukaryota; kingdom Metazoa; phylum Chordata; class Actinopteri; order Labriformes; family Labridae; genus Thalassoma; species Thalassoma bifasciatum. Next base: position 2,691 of record RPOG01003797.1, on the reverse strand, counting down.
TGAAGTATGAACGATTTTCCCACCCGTATGTCGTGGAGATCATCAGCAATGCAAATACACACACATCCTAAATCTTCTCTTGACAGAAAATGACTTGTCACTCCCCCGTCATTCGTGTTCTGATGGATTTTGTGAAATGACTCGAACAGTTATGTAAATGCATCCGTATGATTACAGGGAAGGCAGGAGTCGACTGGGGAGGTTGTGGGTCTTAGCTTTTTTTTATAGAAACACGTAACCAGTGTTTGGGGAATATATCATGTGGTGGTGCTGAATGCTCAAATCGGAGCAACAAGGTGTTGATTCTACTGAAACTGCAGAAACCACTACATGCACTGTACTACATTGTCTTTGATCCTCACTCTTACTCTTTATTTCAAGAGTTAAATGACCAGGCCTTTAGATCCCGTACTCCTCGCTTTAAAGATAAGTCTCTCCTCCTTCATATTGGACTGTAAAACCGCAAATCTGCTGAATCCTCTGCTCATTCTGTCATTTCATCCTCGAAGTCAAGCTAAATACAATCTAATTGTGGCACGGTTTGTTTTATTTTGAAAGTCACCAGCTCTTTTTTTGATGGTTTCCGGGCACCACCTCCTGTCCTGCTCGGTCTTCCCTGTGCTGAATTTATGCAGCACAGCTGCGTCGTCCGGCAGAAATAGGATTGCTGCATATCACTTGCGTTTTGCTGGCGTGGGCACGCAGCCGGACCGCAACTGAACGGATGCAGTGTGAGTTGACACATTGACTTGAATGAATCCTTATTGAATTTTTGCCGTGACGCAGCGGAGACGGAACGAAGACGGATGCGGTGTATTTTAGCCGTAATGCCAATCATGCCAATCATGGTGGTAGAAACTGCAACTTCAGGAAGTGGTTGTACTCTTTAGAATGGACCCTCTTGGCCTGAGCGCGATCTACAAGTTCTGAAGAACACACTCCTTGTTTGTTCTTTTCCCTTGCTTGATGAGTATTTTGTACCCCTGCATCTCTTCAACCAAAGGAAGAGGAGCTACAAATAGAAACACACCAGACAGATTTTTTTTCAAATATATTTTTTGGTGTGAAACTCATTTCTTACTGACATCCTTTCCTCATCACTACCTCTTCCTTTCTCCAAATCCGTCTCTGACCTACTCATGAGTGGGCGCCGGCCTCTCAGATCCTCCCAACACTCAACCACGCCTGACCCTGATGTATCACTCGCTCACAGGCACCGAGGAGAGAAAACAGAGAAAATAGAAGAGAGGGTTTTTTCGCTCTCCATCTCCTGCAGCAGTGTGCCGTACAGTAGATCTGTGGTCTTTTTCCTGCTTTCATCTCCCAACTCCTGCAATCTGCCACCTGGCCTCTGCACAGAAACTGCTCATGTGAGCCTCAGAGCTTCCTCTCTCTGTCTCTCTGTTGTCTGTTTCTTTCCATGCATCTGTCCAGTCTGGAGCTCAAAACATCAGGGAAAAGACATATCTGACCATATGCTATCAGTCATTTAAAGGGCTAATTAAACAGCTTTATGTTGCATTTGTTCTACTTTTGGGGAAAGTCTTGGATAGCGTCTTCTTGTATAACAGTTCTTTGTTGTAATAAAGGCAGATCACTCACTTGAATTGAAATTTCCAGGCTCTTAAAGGTCAGAACAAGGGCTGAGTGATTTGCAAAAATTATCCAGTTATGATTATTTTTCCCTATATTGCGATTGCGATTTATTGGGCCTTTATTTTTCAGTTTCCCACCTCATGTTGATCATATCAACTGCTATATTGAAGGGGATGATATTTATGTATTTTTTTTATATCATTATCCTTGCTTTGAATAAGAAAAACACTAACATGGGGGGTGTATAAAAAGAAAAAATCCACAAAAAACTCTGTTTGCATGAACAGATAATTCTTAATTAATTGGAACATCATGAAAAAGTTAAATATATTTTTGTCACTCATTTTTTTGAAAATGAAACCCAGGTATTATTTAGACTTACTATAAATACAATGATTTATTTCAAGTGTTTATTCTTGAAGTGTTGATGATTATGACTTACAGATGATAAAAACCTATAATTCAGCGTCTAAGAAAATTACAATATTACATAAGATACTCCAAACAGAAATATAAGGCCTCTGAAAAATTGTGCTACTTTCTGACCATTTTCCAAATTGCCTCCCAATTTTCTTCCCTTTTCACCCATTTTTGCTGCTTTTTTGCCACCTTAAACTTGTTTTATTGCTACCTCCTGCCAATTTTGACTCTTTTCACCACTTAGATTGTTTCTCTTGCAGAAGTAGTTTTCAACCATTTGGCTCCTAGAGCATAAAACATGCCAAAAATCTTATTCTGTATTCTGACTCATCTGAGGTTAAAGAAAAACTCCATTCTCTGCTTTTAGAATATTTTAACAGGTCATGTTATGATTTTATCTAATTTGTTATGAACATACCAACTCCAGTAAGGTCACCAGATATCAGGGGCTTCCATTGTGGTTTCTCCAATGCACTACCAAACCACAGGAGCCTTGTATACCTGACCTCCCCCGCGGGTCTCCAAAGCGCACTGCTACTCAATGAATCTTAAACCTCCAGGATGTAATCACCTTTCCTTGACCCTCAGGGTTTTAAATCCTCCATTTTCTCCTCATTTGTCACGGGAAGCACATCATTGGAAGTGCTTGCTTCAGCCACATTAGTTTGATTTCTG
>RPOG01003796.1:0-55837 GCA_008086565.1 Thalassoma bifasciatum | reverse complement strand
ATACAAACAGCGTCCTGCTGCCAGAGAAAGAAAGAGAGAGAAAGAAAGAGAGAGAAAGAGAGAGAAAGAAGTCTGTCGTTCCTCTGTAGGCATTTCTTTAAAAAGAGTCTCTGAAAGTGCAGGGGCGTGAGGAGGGTCCAACGGGGTCTCAGGGGTCGGGTCGGTCCTCCAGGGTTATATTTCATCATCATCATCATCAGCATCATCATCACAGGAGTAGAAAGTGCATAATTCAAGCATTGGGGGGGGTTACTGTGCAGGTACAGGAGGAGAAACCAGAGAGGAGGCTTGGTAGAAAGATGGACGACGTGACGGCTGCACAAAAGTGAAGCCAGGATGTTTAAACCTTTAACTACCTCCTCGAACAAATGGTTTAGCACGTTTCGAGTCACTACATTTCAATAAAAGGAACTTAACTCAAACTGATTCAACAATCTTGACCATTTGTTAGACGTATGCGATGGATCTTAAGCCTTAAAACTTTTTTTTTTTTATTGCATTACCACAGCAGAGTTGTTGAGATTACATATTGAAGGCAAACAAACGTTTTGCACCTTAGGCCCCGTTCACACAGAGACGATTGTGGGTAACTCTGACAGAATATTTTGTCGGAAGGGACTTTTGTTTACACTGCGACCACGCCGCGAGAGAGTGAATCTGCAAGAATCTCTAATGGCGCTTTTCCACGATACAATTCCAGCTCTACTCTACTCGGCTCTACTCGGTTTGGTTATCTTTTCCTCTTATAACACAGCTGCGCTAAAGTGCTGCGCAGAAGTGCGTGCATGTTCATCTAAAACGCCACACAAACATCATTTTGTACTAACATATGTGCCACCGTGGTCTTTAAAGGAAAAAAAAAAGCTTTAAAAAGATTTCATTAAAGTAAAACAGCGGCTCAATGTCGGGCGTCATGACAACGGAGGTAAACAACAGCCTGGTGCTGCTGCACGCGGAGGAAAACGAAGGAGCTGCTTCCTGACATCAACTCTTCCCTGGATCCAGTGAGATCACTTTAATTTTTGATTTTTGGGCCTGGTATAGCAGAGATTTTTTGTTGATCAATCATTCTTCTTTGAACTGGTTTTCCTTTTTGGTTCCCTGTGGATTAATGGACTGATTGGTGCTTAAAGACTCTCGTGGCAGACAGATCGCTCCTGCACCGACCAACTTTGATTTAATTTAAAAGACTCTTTAAAGCCAACTATCTTTGCTGTTAACTTCTTTTTGGTTTAAAAAGGACTTTTAACTTCTTTAGGAATCATGAAGGAGCATTTTAGGGCTGTATTTTGTCTTCATTCAGTCTGGTTCTGTGCCGTCAGGTTTAAATGTCATTAAAAACCCGTCGCTGACTTATTCCTTTGCCTCTTGTAAGTGATTTGTTCAGAGTCAGAAGCTGCAGAGACGACATTCTCTGACCAATGAGTGACCGGCAGTCCGTCCACGTCACCTTTTAGTATCAGCTTTACTCTCTTAGAACCAGGGTAGAGTAGGTACTAAAAACTGGCGTCTGACGCGTAGTACCGCGCTAATGGAAACNGGGTCGTCATGACAACGGAGGTAAACAACAGCCTGGTGCTGCTGCACGCGGAGGAAAACGAAGGAGCTGCTTCCTGACATCAACTCTTCCCTGGATCCAGTGAGATCACTTTAATTTTTGATTTTTGGGCCTGGTATAGCAGAGATTTTTTGTTGATCAATCATTCTTCTTTGAACTGGTTTTCCTTTTTGGTTCCCTGTGGATTAATGGACTGATTGGTGCTTAAAGACTCTCGTGGCAGACAGATCGCTCCTGCACCGACCAACTTTGATTTAATTTAAAAGACTCTTTAAAGCCAACTATCTTTGCTGTTAACTTCTTTTTGGTTTAAAAAGGACTTTTAACTTCTTTAGGAATCATGAAGGAGCATTTTAGGGCTGTATTTTGTCTTCATTCAGTCTGGTTCTGTGCCGTCAGGTTTAAATGTCATTAAAAACCCGTCGCTGACTTATTCCTTTGCCTCTTGTAAGTGATTTGTTCAGAGTCAGAAGCTGCAGAGACGACATTCTCTGACCAATGAGTGACCGGCAGTCCGTCCACGTCACCTTTTAGTATCAGCTTTACTCTCTTAGAACCAGGGTAGAGTAGGTACGAAAAACTGGCGTCTGACGCGTAGTACCGCGCTAATGGAAACGTAACACAAACCGAGTAGAGGCGAGTAGAGTAGGGCTGAGACGAGTCAGTGGAAAAGAGCCATAAGTTCCCTCCAGAGTGAAGCGTTTTGGAGACGATCATGGTTACGCCCCCGTCTAAACAGCAAAAGACTTCACGTGCGCATCCACAGAACAGAAATGGACGATGTTACACATGCACGTTCTTATACAGGCGTATGCCAGCGTTCTATCACAGCACCACCTAGTGGCCTGGCATCGAATTTCACCCACTATTGCGTCTCCTAGAGACGCTCGTCTAAACGCGGAGAAAACTTGAAGACGATACGCCACTTTTGATCGTCTCCGCATAAACGTAGCCTTAGTTTTTTCATGCAAGATAAATGTTTTGCACAGTCGTAAAAATGAATGTGAGAATTATTTGTTATCGCACTTTAGTCAAGATGCAGTTTTTCCTTGTTTCATTCAATATTTCCCTTCGTTGAAGTAACTTTGCTCAATATTTCGTTGCAAACTCACAGAAATCAAAATAAGTCAATACCTTGGATATTTATGCGTAATTTCTTTCTGAATTAGCATTTTATGTGACTTTTTCCTACTTTTTGTGGTATTTGTGTAATTATATGTTAGTTTTTAAAAAGACTTGAAAATCTAAAATTATCAAAGGTTACAATGAAATTTAATTGAATTTGATTTTTCACTTTAAGCCTTCATGTGTTTTGAAATAATGTACTATTTACTGATGTTAAATTAGAGTTATTTAGTCAATCCTATGATGGTATAGAGTCGGCTTAAGTTCTTTTTTTGGTTGCTATCTGTTTTCTTTTTTTGTATAAACATGACAAAGCATTCATTCATTCATTCATTATTGTATGAAATTTCACGATAACCACTAAGTGACACTTCAGCTGATCGTTGCAAGTTAATATTTCAAAAACTAAAAGGTTTGTTTTGAAAAAAGGAGAAAAAAATTGTGGTTTTTACTCACACGTTGCAATAAAAAATGCAACAAAGAATGTTTCTAATCCCTTTTTCGTGGTGGGTAGTTAAAGGGTTAAAGCCTAATGGGGCATAACTCCAACTTTAAAACTGACACATCAGACACTTTTTTCTCAAACATACTTTCTGTCATTCCAGTAACTTCTGATCATGCTTCTTTATGCCCTAGTGTTATTTTTTTTCTTTTTGTATAATTATATTGCTTTAATTAGTTATTTGATGCTTTGAAAATGAAGTTGAATGCATATGATGTGAGGCAACTTGTGACAAATCTGGCAACTTTTTCTGCACCTTTTGATCTTAGGGACCGTTTCCACGACAACAGTTTTAGGGGAAAATGCAAAAGTGTTGTTGCAACCTCCAATTCACACTACGCTGCACTTGGGCGCTGATGTTTCCTGTTGACGAGGGCGAGGCAATTCATTTCAATGGGATTAAATCGCAATATGTCCTTCTGTAATATTTCAATCACAGATAGTGCAAAATTCGCAAAACATTTTTGCAGTTGCTTTTTTATGGCTCTTTCACCAGAGTTACTCAACTCTGAAACTCAACTGTTGAAAACTAGCTTTACAAAAAAACCCACAATCTAAGTGGTGAAAAGTGGCAAAAACAGCAAGAAAAGGCAATAAAAATAAGTTGAAAGTGGCAAAAATGGGAGAAAATTTGGAGAATAGGCAATTTTTTCCTTACATTTCTGTTTAAAATCTGTTTTTTTTAGCGATCTTATATAATATTCTAATTTACTGAGACACTGAATTTGTGTTTTTATTATCTGTAAGTCATAATCATCAACATTTCAAGAATCAAAGGCTTGAAATAATTCACTCTATGTTTAATAAGTCTATATAATATCTGGGTTTCACTTTCTGAAGTAAGTGACAAAAAATATTTAACTTTTTTTTATGATTTTCTAAGTTTAGAAATGAACCTGTATGTGCAAACAAAGTTTCTTTCTTCAACAGAAATCCGTATTTTTCTCCCTCATGTTTGTGTTTTCTCTTATTTAAAAACAAGATTATTAAAGAAATATCATCCCCCTCCAATACAGGAAGTGATAACAACAACACACGAGAACTAAAAACTAACTTGCAATCGAGGAAAAAATAATGACAATAAGATTATTTATGCAAATGGTTATTTTTGACGCACCTGTCTCAGCAGACACGGATAGAAATGAGGAGCTGAAAGTGCATTAAGCCGTTTGTTTTTGGGGAAATGGAAAGAATTATAGAGATTTTGGCTTCACTTTTGTGCAGCGGGAGGAGGCGAAGACGTGTCATCCATCTTTCTATTCCATCATTGGCTCAGGAGATGATCACTTTCAAGTGTTTGCAGATGTTGCATAAGACTTTCAGAGAAGTCTGGAAAAACACTTCAAGTGACGTCGCAGGAGAGAGCAGCTGTGATCTAACGAACTCCAGAGCAGAAAAATCAGATTTAAGTGAAGAAATGACGAAGTTTTAAAAGCTGATGATCAATGATATTTCCTCTTGAAGGTCAAAGAGTTGTGTTAGAACGAGGATCCACCTCGTAGGGTTTGAATAATTTAATCCATTTGTTCCTTTATTTAGATCCCACATAAGCTCTTTGGAAGGTTTTTAAATCTGTGATTGAGTTTAAAAATGTTTTCTATAACCTTTTAAAACCTAAAGGTGTAGGATGAATTAATTCTGGAGCAGAGGAAAGTTGAAAATTTAAGCTGATGATGAAGTTCATGCTCAGCTGCTCTCAAAGAAACCTGGACCCGTCTCTCTCTCTCTTTTTCAGACTCCTGTGTCCTGGAGCTTTGTCCCGTAATCTGCCCGTGACTTAACCTCTTACATCCCACATCACTCTGGTCTATATACCACACTGTTTATCAAAGCTTTTAACTGAAGAACAATAAGGTCAAAATTCATCAGTGACTCCTCATTTGAAACATTAAAGTCTTTAGTTTCAGAAAATGTCTGTGGCTAAAGTCCACGTCGGGATAAATGCAACGTTTTTCTCTTCGTTTTTAAAAGCCATGTTTGAAAGTCATTAATTTCAAGATGCTTCATGTCAGACATAAAACATCCACAACATCACTTCTACACCTTCACATCTACATCTGGGTGAAATTTAAGCTTTCTAGGTAAAACTTTGTAGGAGTTAGAGAGTTTTTAGTCTCAGGTGAGCAAACACCAATCAGAGTTGTGCAAACAAAACCAGCTTCATCAGTGCTCAGAGTCCTCTTTTTAGTCAACTTTGCTCTCTTTGTTGAAAAGGTTCAATTAAAAAATCATGAAATTGTAGTTCCTAATCGCGGATTGTGCCTCTTCATGAATGGGAATGAAGGCGCACGGCAATAAATAGGTCTCGCCAATGATCTAAATGGCTACAGGTGACTATGTTGGAAGAATAAGTCATTTGATTACATGTTTCAGGGAGTGACTTCTACACCTTCTCATCTACATCTGGGTGAAATTTGAGCTTTCTTGGTAAAACCTTGTAGGAGTTAGAGAGTTTTTAGTCTCAGGTTTCAAAAAAAGCAGATGCGTCCTCATTTTCCACAGTCAAGTCTGACGACTTTGCGCAAACAAAACCAGCTTCATCAGTGCTCAGTGTCCTCTTTGTAGTCAACTTTGCTCCCTTTGTGGAAAAGGCCAATGATCTAAATGGCTACAGCTGGCTTTGTTAGAAGAATAAGACGATTGGTTACATGTTTTAGTGAGTGACGGGCCTGTTCGCTAAGAAACGAGACTCTATCAGAGCTTGGCCAGTCAAGCAGGGAGCGCTTGTTGGCCATCACAGGCTATCCTGGCATGAAAACTCAACAGAAAAATTGGGGTCACTTTTGTTTCGCAGCTAGAAATCTTTGCTTTGTCAGATTGACATTGAGGAGGAAATGCTCTAAGACTGTGAAGCTGCTGTTATTGATGAGAACGGACACGACAGACAGACAAACAACGGACTTTACAGGAGAAATTTCACCACTTGGAATAATTTGATGAAACAACACTTTTGATATGTTTGAACTCTGGATTCCTCTGGTGGAAAGGAGAGTGAATATTCAGGGTACGGGCGTCAGGATGTGACGTAATGACCCCNAGGATTAGGGCCACTGAGAAAAAAAAAAATTCCTAAAAAAAAAAAAGTCAGAATTCTGAGAAAAAAGTCAGAATTAATTCTGACTTTTTTCTCAGAATTCTGACTTTTTTTTTTTTAGGAATTTTTTTTTTTCTCAGTGGCCCTAATCCTCTTCCGTACATTTTGTATAAAGGAAATATAAATAATGTATAGTGGTTATAAATATAAAAATTAACACTATGTTTTGTTGTGATTTTTTTTCTCCCCGGAGATGTCAAAATTTCGTATTTATCTCAAATTTGCAACTTATAATCACAAAGTTTCAACTGTAAATCTGTAATTTTGGACTTTTTTTTCAGAAGTTTTGACTTTTTCTCATAATTCTGACTCCATCTTACAATTTCGACCTTGTGTCCCAACATTTTGACTTTGCATAATATTGACTTTCTTCTCATATTTTTCGCTTAATTATCATAAGAATTTGACTTAAACTTACAATTTGGGGTTTTTTGTCAGTATCATGACTTAATTCTGTCAAAAGCTCGACCTTTTTTTATTTCTCAAAGTTTTTACATAAAATCCCCAAATTTTGACTTAATCTTACAACAACTATATTTTTTGTCCCTAAATTCTAACTTTTCTTGTAACTTCAACTTTCTTCCAATAGTTTTGATTTCATCACAAATTTAGACTCCAACTTAGAAGTTTAAATATTTATTTCCATATTTTGACTTTTTCTCATGAATTTGCCTTTGCTTCCTAAAAATGTTGACTTCTATTATCTCATAATTTGAACTTTTAATCCCAGTATTTTGACTCTATCTTACAATGATGATTTTTGTCCCAAAATTTTCACGTTTCTTCATGTAATTATTACTTTCCTCTCAAAGTTTAGACCTTGAAGCAGTATATTCTTAACCCAACAATTTCGTCTCAAAAATCTCAAGTATTCCTCAAAATTTTGACTTTTTATCTCAAATTTTTGACTTTCCTCGCACAATTATGATTTTAAATTCTTCAAATGTTGTCTTTTTTAGCTCAAAATTTTGGCATTTGTCTGGAAATTTGGGCTCAATTATCACAAAATTTGACTTAATCTTACAATTTGACTCTCTATCTTGAAACCTCAACTTTTACCACAAAATATTTGTCTCTTTATCACAGAAATGTGTTGTTTTTTGTCTCACAATCTCAATTTTTATCTCAAAATATTGCGCCATCTCATAATTTTGACTTTAATTCCTTAAAATTTTGACCTTTGTCCTGAAAATCTTGACTCTTATCTCTAAATTTCAACTTTTTATCTTACAATTTCCACATTTCCTTCAAAATTCTGACTTCTTATCTAAGTTTTTTTTTTTTACTTAATGTGGGCCATGTCTCATGCATACTCAACATCTTTACAGGTTGGACCACCAGAAAAATACCTGTATCCCAGTGCAACATTTATTTATTGTAAATATCAAAGGTCAAGAACAAGTTGAGAAAAACACAAAACATTTTGGGGACGAATATAAAATCCCTCCTGACATAGTTTTACCACTACAAAGGAGGACAAAACTGGGAAAAAGATGCAAAATGTGCACAAACTGGTGTGTGAAATGAAGAATCTTTAGTGAAGCTTCAAACTCAAACAGCTTCTTTCACTTTGATTAACAGTAATATAAAAGTTATTTTATTTTGAAAGGGCGTCCTCCTGGTTTCCGGCTGCGCTCCTCGTGTTTGTGTCCGACTTGCTGCAGCTTCGGACGAGGAGGGGCTGAAAGTACGCAACACCCAACGATTGGGTCATAGTTTGAGAGAAACGTCCCGCAGCAGAAGGAGCAAAGCTGCGGTGTTCAGCCACAAACCAGCCCCGCGGAGGAGCCTCTTCTTCGGCCTGCAGAGCCGCGCAGCAGCCGCTGAAAAGAACCAGAGGAACAGCAGCAGCAGCAGCTCCATTAAAAGCAGATGAGTCACAGGCTGCANTGCACAAACTGGTGTGTGAAATGAAGAATCTTTTGTGAAGCTTCGACCTCAAACAGCTTCTTTCACTTTGATGAACAGTAATTTAAAAGCTCTTTTATTTTGAAAGGGCGTCCTCCTGGTTTCCGGCTGCGCTCCTCGTGTTTGTGTCCGACTTGCTGCAGCTTCGGACGAGGAGGGGCTGAAAGTACGCAACACCCAACGATTGGGTCATAGTTTGAGAGAAACGTCCCGCAGCAGAAGGAGCAAAGCTGCGGTGTTCAGCCACAAACCAGCCCCGCGGAGGAGCCTCTTCTTCGGCCTGCAGAGCCGCGCAGCAGCCGCTGAAAAGAACCAGAGGAACAGCAGCAGCAGCAGCTCCATTAAAAGCAGATGAGTCACAGGCTGCAGACATCAAACCCACAGCCCCTGCACATTAACTGGGCATGAAAGCAGGAGGAGCTGGGGGGTTGGTGAAGGAGGAGGAGGAGGGGGGGGGGGTCTTTCTTCTACCAAGGTCAAAACCTGCACAGGGCCACAGAAAAGCACTCTGGGTATTCAGCATGTGCATGAAGCAGAAAGGCTTTTTTTTTCTCTGAGAGTGAAAGGATGAAAAAAATCATGTGACTCCAGATGTGAAAGGAAACATTTATTGTCTAAATAAGAAAAAAAAAAAACAGCTGTGTGTTTTACAGTTCGTGTGTGTACACATTTCAGAAAGCTGTCCAAACACCGCGGCCTGGGAGCTGACGGGGACGTTCGTGTCATCGATGGCTTCGAAACAAAAAAAAAAACAAAACAAGAAAAAGCGACAATTTCAGATTCATGCTTTATGAAAAAAAAAAAAAAAAGGGCTGCACACCACTCACAGTTTCTCAGACGTTAGAAACACACGACTCATCTGCTGCTTTAAATACAATCAGCTCAGAAAAAAAACAAACCTCAACATCCAGAAATGAAAGAAAACACAAAAACAAGATTCTTTGTCAGCTCGGAGGCGACGTTTCATGACAAACACCCAACTATGGAATGTTTCATTGCATTTAAAAACTGTACATATTGCATTTTTATTTCATCCAAATGCATCTCGAAAAAACATTAAAGCACCCCCAGATTTCCCTGTGTCCTTAAACGCAACATGAGAGCTGCAAAAAAAAAACACAAACATGATTCAAAGAGAAAAACAAAAACCAAAAGTGAAGCTCTTGGTCTGCTGAGGTATGAGTGACAGATTCACTCCAGTTTAACTCAAACTGCAGCCGCAAGTTTGTTTTTAAAAATGAAATAATCAGAAAACCCCAGAACATGGCTTTGAGAATATAGAACAAAAACAAAACACTCATCTTTTCTCGAGGAGGCAATTTTTCATCACATTCTTTTTTTTTAACCCCTTACACTCCACCTGAATCTGGCTTTTATACCTTACTATGTTTTAAAACTTATAACTGAAGAACCACAAGGTCACAGTTCATTAGTGACTCCTCATTTGAAAGATTTAAGTCTCTAGTTTGAGAAAATGTAACGTTTTTATCTGTGGCTAAAGTCCACATCAGGCTGATTTTTGTTTTTTTTGGAACAATTTTTGAAAATGAATTACGTTAAACTTCCTAATTCCAGACATAAAACATCCACCACATCATTTCTACACCTTTTCATGAACATCTGGGTGAAATTTGAGCTTTTTAGGTAAAACTTTTGTAGGCGTTAGAGAGTTTTTAGCCTCAGGTAACCAAACACCAGCAGATGCGTCTTCGTGTTCCACTTTAGTCTGATGACTTTGCGCAGACAAAACCAGCTTCATCAGTGCTCAGTGTCCTCTTTTTAGTCAACTTTGCTCTTTTTGTGGAAAAGGTTCAATAAAAAAGTCATGAAATTGTAGTTCCCAGTTGCAGATTGTGCCTCTTTGTGAATGGGAAGGAAGGCACGCGGCAATAAATGGGTCTCGCCAATGATCTAAATGGCTACAGCCGACTTTGTTTGAAGAATAAGACGATTGGTTACATGTTTTAATGAGTGACAGGCCTGTTATCCAACAAATGAGACTCTAATAGAGCTGTTACACAAGATCGCAGTAAAGCAGGGAGCGCTTGTTGGCCATCACAGGCTATCCTGGGATGAAAACTCAACAGAAAATGATGAGGTCACTTTTCTTTCGCAGCTACTTTTGCCAGAACGGACACGACAGACAGGGTACGGGCGTCAGGATGTGACGTAACGACCCCAAAACAGGTCAGACGTCCCTGTTGTTGTGAGTGATTCTTCCACTAATTATATTTTGTGGATCACGACAACTGTACAGCAAAGTTAGTGACTGAAATGTGAAGAATCTGAACTTTTTCACCCAGGACGCGTTCTAATAACTGTCAGAGGGATGGCAAACGGGTCGTGGATGATCAGGTGAAGCATAAGAGGTTAATGAAAGCCTTAAATTGAAAAACAAATTCTCATTAAAGAGGCAGTGTCGTCTTTTCAAAGAGGAGTGCGGCTCGTTAATCAGAGAGATTTGTTTTGATTTACGACCAATCAGAGTCAGACAAAAACATCCGCTCTTTCATGATTGAGAGGAAAGAATCGTTAAAATGAGTTTGTAGAACACGATCGGCGTTTTGACGGATGTGAGGCGAGGATGATTTTCCCCGTTAAAGCGCCCTGAAGTTAAACACCTGATCCCGGAGCAGAATCCAGGTCAGAGCATCGTCACGGCGACGGAGAGAAGTGTGTCGGCGAATTCACATCTAACGTAACAGGCAGTCGCTTTATTCACAGCTGACCCACATGATCGCTCGCTTCTCGCTCCTTTTCAGCCGCACTCTGCTTTAAAATCTTTAAAAAAAAAAAAAAAGAAGAGGGTGATTTTTAAAGATCTTCATGCATGATTCAGCAAAATGAGATAATGTTTTCTGTTGAGGTTCATCTATGTGCATTAAATTCTGCTCATTTCTGTCTAAGTTGAAAGCTGGTGTCTCATAATTTAAGATGAATTACTCGCTCGTAAACCCGACAAAGATTAAACTTGATTTACTGATAATTTCCTCCATAAATTGTTGGGTTTTGCATTTGTTTCTGTACATTCAGACGGCACAAGGCTCATAAATACGGTGGCTGGTAGGGGTCAAACGCTCGTCAACAGCTGAAATGAGGCGTTTGTTTACCTTAAGGTTTCAGCTGCAAGACGAAAGTGGTCCCATTGTTTTCTGTTGAGTTTTCATGCCAGGACAGCTTGTGATAGACACAAAGCCATCTGTAGCCATTTAGATCTTTGGTGAGATTCTTTTTTTTTTTTTTTTAGTAGTGAGTCTTCGTTCACATTAGGGCTGAACAATTTGCAAAAATAATCTCATTGCATTTATTATCTCCTATATTGCTGCTTTTTCTGTGGGATTATTTCTAGATTCCCAAACACACTGTAGGACATGAGCAGTTACATTAATTACAACAAAACAACAACCCACTACCACTGGGACTGATTTTTGTACATTTTACTCACTTTTACCTTCTTTTTTGCCACTTTTGGACCATTATTTGTGATTCCTTCTCACTATTTTCGAGGTTAACGCCTTAATTTTCTTGCCAATTTTTGTTGTTTTTGTCCATTTTTGACACTTTTCCGACAATTTTTGGCAACAAAGTGACTATTTTCCAAGTTTAGTCCCAACTTTCTTGCCATTTTCACCACTTGTCACTGTTTTTCGTCACTTTCTGATTTTTTTTTAAGTTTTCTCAAAAATTTCCATGCGAACTTTTGTGCTTCTTGGGCCATTTTAGTCACTTTTCACCATTTTTAGCCACTTTCAGACAATTTTGTTTAGATCTATTTACTCTTTTCCAGACTCACTCCTAATTTTCTTGCCAGTTTCTACTGTTTTTACCAATTTTTGACCCTTTCCCCCCTTTAATTCCAATTTTGTAGCTTTTTGTGGCATTTTTTACTGCCTAAAACTAAGTTTTATTGCTCCTCTTTGCTGTTTTTGCCTCTTTTTACCACTTGAATAGTTTCTTTTGTAAAGGTAGTTTCACACGAAGCCAGCTGTAGCCATTTAGATCATTGGTGAGACATGCTTTTAAGCAGTGTGTCTTCATTCATGTTCGGGCTGAACAATTTGCATTAAAAATCTAATTATTATTTCCTATAATGCAATTGACTTTTTTCGTGTGATAATATCTGGTTTCCCATCCTAAATGTTTTTAAATAAACACACTGTAGGACGTGAACAGTTACATTAATTACAGCAAAACAACAACCCACTGCCACTGGGACTGATTTTTGTCCATTTTACTCACTTTCAATTACTTTTTGCGACTTTTGGACCATTTTTTGATACTTTCTCACTATTTTCCAGCTTCACTCCAAATTTTCTTGCCAATTTTTGTTGTTTTTATCCATTTTTGACACTTTTTCGACAAAGTTTTCTTGCTATTTTTTTTTTTTTTTTTTACTTTTTGGCCATTTTTGATACTTTCACTCGTTTTTGTCACTTCTTGCCGTTTTCTGCAACAAACTGACTGTTTTCCAATTTAAATCCCAACTTTCTTGCCATTTATGTTGATTTTGCCCATCTTGTTAACCACTTTTCACCATTTTTTGTCACTTTTTTTTGCTACTTCTTCAATTTTTTTAAGTTTCCTCCAAAATATCCTTGCTAATTTTTGTTGCATTCTGGGCATGTTAGTCACTTCTCACTCTTTTTTTTTGCCACTTTTGGACCATTTTTGCTACTTTTTGAGTATTTCCAGGTTTTATCCCAATTTCAATCCCAATTTTTGTTGCATTTTTGGCATTTTTTACCACCTCACACTAAGTTTTTTATTGCTCCTCTTTGCTGCTTTTTCCTCTTTTCTCCACTTGTATAGTTTCTTTTGTAAAGGTAGTTTTTAACAGTTTGTCTCTTTGGTTGAGTAACTCTGGTGTAGAACAGAAAACATCTGCTGCAAAAACTGTAGCTGATATTTTGACACATTTCAGGTTACAGACATATTTCAGTTTGTGATTAGAATATTACAACAGGACATATTGAGATTTAATCTAGTTTGCGATTATTTGCCCCTATACGTCCTTTCAGTTGTTGAGCTTTTGACCCCTACAAGCCACCGTACACAAACCGAACTTTGCTGTATGAAAGAAAACACAACCAGTCTGACAACATGTAAACATGTTAAAAGGAGCTGGTATAAAAACAAAACCACACTGATAAAACTTAACGTCTGAATTTAAAGAAGAAGTCCATGGAGTTTTCTTCCAGTTGCTGAAAGATTTGTCTTTTTAACTCATCTGAAATAAAAAAAACTGAGCTGTTCTTGCTTTTGAAATTAGACGACCACCGTAATTAATCTCCAAATGTGCCCAACGAATGACGCAACCTCCGAGAAGAGTCACAGGATTTAAGCTCTGAATAAAAATCTTGGAACAACTGGATCTAACGCTGTGGTGATGTTTTGTAGAAAACTTGAATTTAACTCAGTTTCACTCTCATGCTGTTTAAAAAAGCAGGAGACCACAGTGTTTCCAGGAGTCACTCGAGTCGTTATTAGTTTGGGGAGAAGGGTCACGACCTTTTAGGATAAGAAATATCAAAACCTCCACATTCAGGCTCTACAGAGAAAACAACACGGAGGAAAACGCCAGAAGTGACCGAAGCTCCTGATGCAAAAGAAAACTTTTCAAAGAGAGAGAAACAGAGAAAGAGAGAGAGAGAAGTTCATGGTCTGTGAGGGTTGAGCTCAGCCTCTCCTCCTCTTTTCCTCCTCGTCGTCTTGTCTTCCTCTCTTTGTGTTCTGATGTGTGATGGTGGCTCCAGCGCCGAGTCGTGTCCTGCTCTTTCCTCCTCAGATCAGTCTCTTGTTTTCAGCAGCTTCAGCCTGTTGATACAAACACAGGGAGGAAGTGGTGGTGCATGCGTCTCTCTCTGACTCTGTGTGTGTGTGTGTGTGTGTGTCGTTGTCCTCGATGCTTTTATCCAAAGCACTCCGCGGTCGCCTAAGTGTGCACATTTCTCTGGCGAGCAGCCTCAGGGGGGGAAGCGCTCGCTGCGACTGTAACGGCGTTGAGTCTCATCACTCTGCACTTTCAGCTCCTCCACCGTCACAGGCAGAGATGACAAGAAAAAATCAATACTCAATTATGGAGCCGCAACATGCGTAAATCTACTGACTCTACACAAACTCACTCCTCATTTTTAAATCCTTTTCTGATATAAAAAAAGTGAGTTTTGCTGAGTAGGTACATAAAAACGTTCTGTTTAATAACGATTTCTTTAAGTGGTTTCTTGTCGCTTTGATAAACTAAACTTCACTTGTGCCTCAGTTTTCTGCTTCAGTGTTTACATTTCTGCGTAAACATCTCTGTAAACAAACTCTGCTTCTCCATTAGGGGGCGATATGAGCAAAATACGTCAGAATGTTTTCATGGCACGATCAGAATCTGGTAGTGTTGTTCAGTAAACCAGTTCTACACTGGTACTGGGGTACTGAGGCATTAGAAACAATACTATATGCATATGGCTGAGATCGGTATCTCTACGTCTTTGTACCGACCATAGACTGTATAACAAGTGGACGTAACGACGTTCGGCTCAAACTGAAGCCTCCAGCAGATGCCCCGCCCCCTGGTGTCTGGCTGCAGTATAGGTCATAAGCCCCGCCCCCTGGTGTCTGGCTGCAGTATAGGTCATAAGCCCCGCCTCCCCATTTATTCCAGATATGAGCCTGGAAAACTTTTAAAAACTACGATACCTCGTAGAAACGTTTCTCTCATCCTTACGCTAAGGTAGTATGATGATGTCATCTGGCTGCATGGTGTTCAGGTGTTTTTTTTCTTAGAAGTTAGTTTCTCATTAGTTATTGGACGTTAAAAACCGTGATATAAGTTTCGTTTTACGATAGTTGACAGCTGCCGTTCGTGAGTAGTTTTTATCGGGGATATAAGAAACTTCGGGAAAGAGCCAAAAGGAGACTAAACCTTCTGAAGAAGAAGAAATAAATATTTTTATTTCTCTTTTTTACTTGGCTCCACCAGAAATTCTCTACTGCGCAGACTCTGGCTGCACAATGGCGGCTAGAGAAACGGGGTTTTTTGGCTTCAAAAACGTAGAACGGTGACAGGGGGAGCCACGCTGTTTATTCTATATACAGTCATTGGGCGGGCAATGCGGAAATTTTACGCGTGAGTGCGCATGGGTGTGAAAACAACATCATTCATCTGCGTTGGACAGAGACAAGTTAACTCCGTGAAACAGACAGCAGGAAAAATAAAGTCACAACCACCACAAGACACGCAGAAATAAATCTCTGCTTTTTTAAGTGCTACAACGACGTGACTTCAACTTGGCTCTTTGCTGATAGAAAACCAAACTGGTTCTTAGAAAGAATGAGATTAGAACCAATTAAGCACTAACACCGAATGATAACTTGTGGAAAAAGTTAAAGCCGCATTGCAACTAGCTACCACTCTTTCCAGTGCAAATAGCCTATTTATACTATTTTATCTAAAATTATTAATATTATCATGGATGAATAATACTATACGTAACATAATACATATATTCTGATTTCAATTTTATTTGTTCTCATTGTTCCAACTCAATTGTACATCTTCACATTGACTGTTCTAAAATTGTTTTGAATCATATGTCATTTCTTATTATATTCATTTTAAAACTGTGTTGTCTGTGCATTGGAAAAGTATTTGTTTATATCATTTACGAACACATAGTTAATTAAAAGTCAGATTTTCTGTTGGAATGAAGTCAATAATGACATATTTTGGGTTCTGTTTTATTTGGAAAAGGTATCAAAATACATGGTGGTACCGGTATCGATACCACAATATGAGTATCATGACAACACAAGAATCTGGGTTTTATTTTTAAGACTATTGGGCCAGAAAAAAACATTTTTAGCCCCAAATATTTCTCTTATTTCTCACTTTGTTTTGTCTTTTCTGCTCAGTTTCATTGTTAAACACTGTGACACTTGAATTTTCATATCCTGTTAAAAACATCCATTCACAGTCGTCAGCTGGATGAATTGTTTAGTTTCTGCAGACTGAACAAAATTTAAGCCCGAGTGTTTGACATTGAAAATTATTTATAGAGAATTTTCATCAAACTCTCCTTTCTGGTGCCTTTACATTAACTTTTTGCATGTCGTCTGTCTCTTCTGTGCTTCTTTTATACTTATTCTGCTGCATAAATGGTTTGAAATTAAGCTCAGATGATTCACTTTTGTTTGTGAAAACACTACAACAGGAACAACTCTTTCTGCAGAAAGGCTGGAAACAGCTGATTGAGGATGTTGAGTGACACCAGCTCGGTCTTTTTTCTCATAATTTGGGCGTTTTCTGTCAGAAACTTAACCGCGTTAACCGTCTAAGAACCATCAGGAGGCGTAATTCAATCGGACGTCAGTTTCTGTTCTGGCGGTTGGATCATCTGTCCGGCAGGCTGCGGCTCATTTCCTCTGAAAAACCTTTTAAAAACTTAATTGCGTCTCTGATTTCTCTGCTCTGCTGATCTCCACCCTGACACCAACACACACACACACACACACACACACACACACACACACACATGAGCTCATCTGCTGTTTATCACGTGTGAGTCATCTTCAGTAAATCTAGAAGGAAAAGAGATGTTTCAGTAATCTTTCCTCACTTTAAAGTAGCTGCAGAGTTTATTTATCTTTTATTTTCTGCTTGTTTCTGGGTTTAGATTTGTTTCATTTCTGCCAAACTGATTTAAAACGGTTTTCTCTTCTAAACTTCTCCATTAGCCGACGTGACGACAGCGCAGACTTCCTCCTCGTGTCTGCGGTTCGTCCACTTAGCTCCCTCCTTCACCGCCGTCTGCTCAGATTAAACATGAATCATGAAGCTGCAGCTCGATGAGGAAAAAAAAACAAAACAAAACCCAGATTCTGACTGATGTGAGTGCTTCCTTTTCCCTCCGCTGCCTCTAAATGTGCACGCTTAATGACTCCACCGACCCCGAGGTGCAGAGTGTTTACAGAGCGCTGATATCATGTGCGGTTATTAACAGTAAGTGCTCTTTTCTGGCTAAATCTGCAGCATCGATATCAACACAGCAGCCAAACAAACATCTTCACCTTCATTAGAAACTTCATCAGGGGAATTAAATGAAGTCACGTTGAAAAACAGGATCAACGATGACATTTAGTGAGAGCTTGTGAATGTTGTCTGTTTTCAACTCTTTGTGGTTGTGACGTTGCACCTTCACACACATGTAAACACAGGAAAAACAAAAAGCACAAACACGTTTTAACTCCACATGAGAAGCAGGCAGAAGTTTCTTTCATTCATGGCAAACAGGAACAGGAAACTCTCTCCATTAGCCGCTGGATTTCCAAGAGAAAGACAAAGACGTGTGTTAGATTTTAGGAAAATTAATCCAGGTTCATCGAGTGTCTCAGAGTTAGAAAACTTTCCCTGCACTGATTTTAACAAGATATCAGTTGAGTCAGGTGTTCACTTAATCATGAAAACTTTTCATTTTCATCTTAACTTTCTAACTCCATTTAGAAAGGATAAGATATACTTTAAAAGACAGAAAACCACAATTTAATAAGACCTGGATGCCCCTGATATCATATCTAGCAACTAAGAAACCAGTATAATTGTAAATTTAGTACAGTATGAACAGATAAGTAGTTAAGAGTGAGGCTTTTAGGGAGGGTTATTGGGGTGAGCGGTGAAGGAAGGGAGATACTGGAGATTTAAGGTACCCTAGACCAGAGGTAATTGCTATTTACCCTGTGTTTTTTATTTTGTTTTATTACTATTATTTTTTTTAATTTCTCTTTTTATTATTATTATTACTCCTATTATGTTTGTTTTTTTATTTTTTTTATTTAACTATTATTACTTATCTATTTATTTTTATTTATTTATTATTTTCCTCTCTCTAAATTATTTATTTATACCCCCCCCCTTTCCTTCTGTTCGTGTTCAATTATCTTTGTTCTTCAATTGATTTTAAAAACTTTGTTAAAATGTTTAAATATAATGGTAAATATAAAAATGGAATCCATAACAGAAAATTGTAAAAGGAGACATGAATGTATATTTAAAATGTATGCAATATTTTTTTTTCTCAATAAAAACATATTTGATTAAAAAAAGAAAATTCCCAGAACTTTGCAAACCTACATACGAGAAAAATCAAGATGTCTATGCATGATTCATTACAATAAAAAAATTATTTTGGCCATATAGTCTATAATTTATTTTCTGAAAAACTACACTGGGATATTTCCTTGTTTAGCGGCCGACCCTGCAGCACATTTCTCATGTGCGTAACTTCCAAATCTCTCTTTGTTTCCCGCTCTTTCTGTTGCCCTGTCCTCACAAACCACCTCTGCCCTTTTTTGTCTGGTGTATTTGTGGCAGCTGCTCTTTAGATGATAATAAAACTGTGTTAAAAGTGCGTCTCATTCTCCTTATTTGGCAGCGACTTCAGGAGCTTTGAGACGTGAAACAGACTCGTTTTGATGAACGAGAGCAGAAGCTGAAGATAGTAACAAACCATCAACACTTTAAATAAAGTGTGAGGCCTCGTGTATCTGCTCTCCTCTTCATCTTTAACTCTGAAACTGTTTTCAAAAAGCTTCCTGTCGTCCAACGCCTCTTAAAAAAAGTCGCGACCCTCTCTGACGTTAAAAAAGGTGATGAAAGAATCTGACTCCTAATCTCTTTAGTGGTTCCAAACGAGCGTCACTCTTTGGCCTGATTCTCTCCTGTGAGACACTCGATAAACACAGGCGCTGATTTGTTCACAGATCTCAGCGCTCTGATTGGCCGGGCTTAGAAACATGTTGTCCTTTGTGTTGGCTGAGGCATCGCCCTCTCAATCTGTGCAGCGTCTTCAGTCCAGATTCAGGACATGGGAGAGGAAGCTGTGCCAGCTCACGCCTCGGCTGCCACGTCTGTGAGTCCTGGACAGAACAGGTTTAACTCCTGGGCCTGCAGCCAGAGACCCAGATACAGTCGTACATCATGAGGCAACGAGCGCAGCGGCTCCAAAAGATGACACGAACACACGGAGAGAGTTTCAGGTTGTTTGGACGAGCGGCTCAGGTGGAGGCTCTGGTTCACGATGCCATGAATGGACAAGAAAACATGCAGCACAGAAGCACAGAGTTCATGTTGAGTCCTCTTTTTCTCTCTCATCAGGAAAACATTTTGGAGTCTGGGAGCTAGGGCTGAATGATTTACAAAAATAATCTAATTGCAATTTTTTGTGCAATAATTTCTAGTTTTCATCTTCTCTGTTTTTAAACAAACTCATTGTAGAACATGAACAGTTTCATTAATTACAGCACAACAACAACAACCCACTACCACTACAACTGGGACTGATTTTATACACTTATAACACTTTTACCTTATTTTTTGACAATTTTGGAACATTTTTTGAAACCTTTTCACTTAATACCCGGTTCACTCCCAATTTTCTTGCCAATTTTTGTTGTTTTTGCCCATTTTTGACACTGTTCACCCTTTTTTTTTTTGCAACATTTGGAGCATTTTTTTGCAGATTTTAATTCCAACTTCCTTGCCATTTTACCACTTTTTACTATTTTTCTATCACTTTTTTCACCATTTTAATACTTTCTGAATTGTCCTAAGTTTCCTTCCAAAATTTTTGTTGCTTTTTTTGCTGCTTTTTTGTCATTTTTGGACCATTTTCCCACTAAACTGCAAATTATCTAAGTTGCATCCCAACTTTTCTTGCAATTTTACCACTATTTTAATATTTTTCTATCTTTTTATTTTTATTTTCTACCATTTTTGCTACTTTCTGAATTGTTTTGAGTTTTCCCTCAAATTTTCTTGCTGATTTTTCGTTACTTTTTCACTCTTTTTTACCACTTTTGGACCATTTTTAACAACAAACTGCCAAATTTCTCAGTTTAATCCCAACTTCCTTGCCATTTTAACCCCTTTTTACTATTTTTCTATCACTTTTTTCACCATTTTAATACTTTCTGAATTGGCTTAAGTTTCCTCCCAAAATTTTTGTTGCCTTTTTTTGCTGCTTTTTTGCAGTTTTCACTCTTTTTTGCCACTTTTGGACCATTTTCCCCATTAACTGCCACTTATCTAAGTTGAATCCCAACTTTCTTGCAATTTTACCACTTTTTTATTTTTATTCTCTACCATTTTTGCTACTTTCTGAATTGTTTTGAGTTTTCCCTCAAATTTTCTTGCTGATTTTTCGTTACTTTTTGACTCTTTTTCGCCACTTTTGGACCATTTTTAACAACAAACTGACTATTTTCCAAGTTAAATCCCAATATTCCTGCCATATTCACCACTTTTCACTGTTTTTAATAATTTTGTTCACCATTCTTGCTACTTTATGAATTTTTCACAGTTACCTTCAAATTTGTCTTGCTAATTTTTGTTGCTTATTGGCCATTTTTGACACTTTTCATTATTTCTTACTACTTTTGGACTCTTTCTAACCACAAATGGACTATTTTCCAAGTTTATTTCCAACTTTCTTTAGATTTTTGTTGACTTTGGACATTTATACCTCTTTTCACTGTTTTTCCTCTACTTTTCTCACTATTTTTGATTTTAACCCAATTTAAATGCCAATTTTTTTGACCATTTTTCCAAGTTCAAGCCCAACTTTCTTGCCATTTTTGTTGACTTTAGCCATTTTTGTCACTTTTCACTCTTTTATTTGCCACTTATGGCCAAATTTTTGCTACTTTTTGAGTATTTCCAAGTTTTATCCCAATTTAAATGCAAATTTTTGTTGATTTTTTGGCAATTTTTACTACCTTAGACTGAGTTTTCTTGCTCCTCTTTGCTGTTTTTTCCTCTTTTCTCCACTTGTATAGTTTCTTTTGTAAAGGTAGTTTTTAACAGTTTGTCTCTTTGGTTGAGTAACTCTGGTGTAGAACAGAAAACATCTGCTGTAAAAACTGTAGCTGATGTTTTTACACTTGTGCGTTTGAATCTAATTTGTGATGAATTGTCCAGCCCTACTTAAGGAAACCAAAAGAGCTGAAGGAGAGAGGAAAAGAGGAATAACACACACACACAGAGGAAAACCTTCATCAAACAGGAGGACAGAGAGGAGCAGTTGGAACAGTAACACGGATCATCACAGGAGGTGAAAGTTAGTATTTTCAGTCCATCACAGGAGGAGCAGGCAGGTGGGAGGAGTTTCAATCAGGAAGTGGGGTCCTGATTGGTTGGAGGAGGCAGAGGTGCAGTGAAAAAGCTCATGTCAGGATCCAGAAACCAGGCACAAAGCTGGGATTGAGATTGTTCATGCCACAAAAACAGCTCGAATGCACACACAGAAAAATAAAACAAAAGCGAAAGGCGAGCGCGTTAGCAGTGCACTGACTTCCTACAGAAAGCCACCGTCTCAAAGTCACTGATAAAAACCGCACCTGAAGACGTCTGCTCGGAGGAATCTGCTTCTCCAGAGGACGGAGCGTCGTCGCTTTCAGCCGGCGCTGTGGCTTCGTTTTTCTCTGAGGCTTCGTCTTTCTCTGCTGCTGGTTCACTCGAGCTCTGGTCGACCTCTGATCGATGAAAAATAAAGAAAAGAGTTTGAATTAAAGCGAAAACAACTCATAATCAGAATACTTTATTGATCCCCAGAGGAAATTCCTTTTTAGTGTACAGTTACTCCCATTCAGAAAGTGTTAGAAATACAAGACAGTACAAATATAAGCAGAAGCATCTTACACAAAAATTGAATCTAAGCATAAAATAAAATAAAATGAAATGTAGAGTAGACTTTTAAGTATGTACAGTCTGCTTTAAATATGTGGTAGATGGGTCATTGACAAAAAGAGGGTCTAAAAACATGTTTTTAAAAAGTTTTTTGAAAATGGATAAAAACATATTTCTGAGTGAAGAATTATGTTTTCTAACAGATTTCAGTAGTTGACCAACATTTCAAAGATTTTAGGTTCATTATTTTTTATTTTTTTTAATTTGAGCACCCAAAAATGTCAGGTGGTGCAACCAAATATATGAAAATATATTTATATGTTCCTGTTATTTTTTCTGTGTGAAATTATTGGCAAGTATCTCTCAAGTGTCTGTAGTGACTCATACATTTTCATTTTGTGTGTTTCATTTCTTTTATTTGTGAATAAGATAAATAATTTGATGTTAAAATAACATTTCACATTATTACATTGGTTGTTCCACCTGACATGGAAATTGTTCCAGTCACCAATGAAGTGAAAAAACCTTTTTTATCAGTATTTCAGAGAAATCTACAAACTTTTCCACTTGGTCACAAATGTCATTTGGGCTCCTCTGGCTGATGCAGTTTCCTGTTTCCTGTTTTATTCTCTTCACTTTAAAATAAAAGTCTAATGTTACGGTTGCACCATCCTGACATTTGACAAGGTGAAAATTACGGGACAAAAGTTTTTTACATTTCTCAACAGCTTTAAAATTCTTTTTATTTGCAAAGAATGTTTTATTTAAAAAGGTTCAAGCATAAAATAATTCCACTGTATTTTTAATTTCCATTTACAATAACTGACATTCAATTTTTAGAGTTTAATTACTGTGGATACTTGTCAGGACGGTTGCACCACCTGACATTTTGGGGGTTTGAGGAACCAAAACACAAAAAAACATGTTATATTTTAATAGTTTAAAGATGTGTTCAAATAACACAGGTTTCATAGAATAAAGAAATACATGTGATGAAATACTCAATTCATGATGGAAGGAAATATTGCACTCAGACACAAAAAAAGGGGACGTCACGTCATTGACCCATATACATGATGAGATAGGTGTGAATATTGCACAAATACTGACATAATTATAGGTAATTAATGCACTTGTTATTATTTGTTTATGGTATTGTTGCTTGCATGAAAGAGTCCAGGGTAAACATTGTTACACTCAGAGTGAAATGTTGATGTTTGTTGGTCTTTTTGGCACCAAAATAACATTTAACACCCATATCTTGTTTTTTTTTGTTCTTTTTACAGACTTCACTCTATGGCAGTGGTTCCCAACCTTTTCCAACTCAGGGCCCACTTTTACGTATCAAAAATGTTATGGCCCAATAGGTAAGGAGGATATGAAATGTGTTATTTTAATCCCATTTTGTAACAATGACACAAAATGTAATAACTGGTCGATAATGTAACACATTCTGAGCCCAAAACAAAATAACTTTTTGCCAAGGAAGTAACAACTTGCTACAGTTTGAGTCAATTATTACATTTTGGTTTTTATTACATATCAGGTCATTGTTAAGTTTCGGGTCATGTTACCTATTGGCTACTAACATACCTTCTCATTTTTATATATGAACAGCGAGTTTGTAACTGAGTTTTAACATTTAAAACATTCTGTTTCTTAGTCTCTTTCTTTCTTTATTTGTATCTTTATATAATTACACTCCACTGAAATCTGACTATTTTGGAAATGATTTGGCGGGCCGCTTGCAATACCTTCACGGCCCACTAGGGGGCGCGGACCACAGGTTGGGAATCATTGCTCTATGGCAGCCGTTCCCAAATTCCCCCAAAAAAGTCTGGTCCAAGTGAAGTGTAAATACAAGATACAAATAAACAGAATAATGTTTATAATGTTAAAACTCAACCATGTTTAAAGGAAATTAACAATGTTCAGATATTCATATATATAAAAATAGTCCTTTAAGAAGGCGTGTTACAGCCAAATAGGTAACATGACCTGAAACTTAACAATGAATTGTAACAAGTTGTTACATTTTGGAGAAAAAGTTCTGATGTTTTGGGCTCAGCATCTGTTATATTATTGAAATTTTTAATCACATTTTGGGTTGCTGTTACATTTCAGGTCATTGTTTTGAATAACAAGGCATTTTATATAAACAAAGTAATTGTTTTATTATCATTTTATTGACTTAATTATTGTTTTTATGTGACTGACTGTATTGGCTGACTATGAAACATGTGCTGCTGTCTTGGCCAGGACTCCCCTGTAAAAGAGATTTTTTTTTTTTTATCTCAATGGGAAAACTCCTGGTAAAATAAAGGTTCAGTAAGAAAATAAAAATATCCTCTGTACTTATTGGGTCAAAGGTGGGCCCCAACATTTTTGAGACTTAAAAGTGGGCCCTGAGTTGGAAAAGGTTGGGAATCACTGCTCTATGGAAATAGTTTCAGGCCAATGATATGTATTTATTGGGGGGTTTGGGCTGAAATAAAAATGTGTTTTTTTGTAACTGTGACAGAATTCAAGTGCAGTTTTTCAACTTTGATCAGGAGTGTTTGTCTCCTGATTTATCGATAATAGTGTTTTTTCTCTCAGACGATGTGTTGTGCTTTAATCACCTTCCGACGGAGCGGCAGGTGTGTCGTCTGCCACCGTCACAGCAGCCTCGATGACATCAGAGGGGGCAGAGTCAGCTGGTGGAGCAGCTGAGGAGTCTGCAGGGATGGGTTCTGCTTCTGGTTCTGGTTCTGGTTCTTTCTCCGTCTGCTGAGCTTCTGGAGGAGAAGAGACGTTCACATCTGTGAGAGGAGAGGATGAGAAAGGTACAAGAGAAGAGAACGAGGACAGGAGTCAGGAAATCAAAGAGAAGAGGAGAGCGCCGTTTCAAACAGCGGCGTGGAGACGAATCCAGGAGAGACATCAGAGAGAGAGAGAGAGAGAGAGAGAGAGAGAGAGAGAGAGAGAGAGAGAGAGAGAGAGAGAGAGAGAGAGTATCAACAAACAGCAGCTCTCTGTGAAAAACAGACGGTTCCTGATTTTGTCGTCCTACTTTAACTCCAGTTTAACACAGAGAGTGATGCAGACGAGCGAATATCACAGTTTCACTTCTTCAAAAGGAAAAGAGCTTAATAACGAGCTTGAAACATGTCTTCAACAAAAGGCTGAACGATATGCAAAAATAATGTAATTGTGATTATTTCTAGGCTTCAATCTTCTCTGTTTTTAAACAAACTCATTGTAGAACAAGAACAGTTTCATTAATTACAGCACAACAACAACAACCCACTACCACTACAACTGGGACTGATTTTATACATTTTTAACACTTTTACCTTCTTTTTTGACAATTTTGGAACATTTTTTGAAACCTTTTCACTCAATACCCGGTTCACTCCCAATTTTCTTGCCAATTTTTGTTGTTTTTGCCCATTTTTGACACTGTTCACCCTATTTTTTTTGCTACTTTTGGACCATTTTTTGCAACAAACTGCCTATTTTCTCAGTTGAATCCCAACTTCCTTGCCATTTTTACCACTTTTTACTATTTTTCTATCACTTTTTTCACCATTTTAATACTTTCTGAATTGTCCTAAGTTTCCTTCCATACATTTTTGTTGCTTTTTTTGCTGCTTTTTTGTCATTTTTGGACCATTTTCCCACTAAACTGCGAATTACCTAAGTTGAATCCCAACTTTTTTTTGCAATTTTACCACGTTTTCCTATTTTTCTATCTTTTTATTTTTATATTTTACCATTTTTGCTACTTTCTGAATTGTTTTGAGTTTTCCCCAAAATTTTCTTGCTGATTTTTCGTTACTTTTTGACTCTTTTCACTCTTTTGTACCACTTTTGGACCATATTTAACAACAAACTGACTATTTTCCAAGTTAAAGAAAATTGACTTTGGCCATATTTACTGCTTTCACTGGTTTTCCATCATTTTTTTTAAACCATAATTGCCCATTTTTGACACTTTTCACCTTTTTTGCTACTTTTGGACAATTTTTCACAACAAACTGCCTAATTTCTTAGTTTAATCCCAACTTCCTTGACATTTCTACGACTTTTTACTATTTTTCTATCACTTTTTTCACCATTTTGTTACTTTCCAAATTGTTTTAATTTTCCTCCCACAGTTTCTTGCTATTTTTTGTTGCTTTTTGCCCATTTTTGACACTGTTCACCCTTTTTTTGCTACTTTTGGACCATTTTTTGCAACAAACTGCAAAATTTCTCAGTTTAATCCCAACTTCCTTGCCATTTTTACCATTTTTTACTATTTTTCTATCACTTTTTTCACCATTTTAATACTTTCTGAATTGTCCTAAGTTCATCTAAGTTTATTCCTTTTTTGCAATTTTTTGATGCCTTCTCACTATTTTCCAGGTTCACTCCCAATTTTCTTGCCAATTTTTGTTGTTTTTTTCCCTTTCTGTGACTTTTGGGCCATTATTTTTTACAACAAACAAACCATTTTCCAAGTTTAAATCCCAAATTTCATGCTATTTAGTTGACTTTGGCCATTTGTACATCTTTTCACTGCATTTCCATGTCTTTTTTTTTTACCACTTTTGCTTCTTTCTGAATTTTGGAAAGTTTCCTCCAAAATTTGTCGTGCTAATTTTTGTTTATATAAGGCAATTTTAATCACTTATCACTCTTTTTTCCCCATTTTTGACCATTTGATTGATACCTTTTCACTATTTTCCGGAGTCACTCCAAATATCTTGCCAATTTTTCTTTTTTTTTTTTGCCCATTTTTGACCCTGTGCACTCTTCCTTTGCCATTTTGGGACAATTTTTTTTTGAAACAGAGTGACTATTTTCCATGTTTAGTCCCAACTTTCTTGCCATTTTGTTGACTTGGGCCATTTTAACCATTTTTCACTATTTTTCCGTCACTTTTTTCACCATTTTTGCTACTTTCAGAATTTATTTAAAGTTTCCACCAAAATTTTTCTTGCAAATTTTTGTTTCTTTTTGGCCATTTTAGTCACTTTTGGGCCATTATTTTACAACAAGCTAACTATTTTCCGAGTTAAATCCCAAAATTATTACCATTTTGTTGACTTCGGCCATTTGTAACCTCTTTTTACTT
Organism: Thalassoma bifasciatum; assembly: GCA_008086565.1. NCBI lineage: Eukaryota > Metazoa > Chordata > Actinopteri > Labriformes > Labridae > Thalassoma > Thalassoma bifasciatum. The sequence continues at coordinate 28,880 of RPOG01003796.1, read as the reverse complement.
TTTTCATGTCTTTTTTTACCATTTTTGCTACTTTCTGAATTTTGGAAAGTTTATTCTACATTTTTTCTTGCTATATATTTTTTTGCTATCAGGCCATTTCTGTCAACCCCTCTCTTTTTTTGCCACTTTTTGAAACCTTCTCACTATTTTCCAGCTTCAGTCCTGATTTTCTTGCCAATTTTTGTTGTTTTTGCCCATTTTTTGATCCTGTCAACTCTTTTTTTTGCCACTTTTTGACCATTATTTTTGCAACAAACTGACTATTTTCCAAGTTTAATCCTAACTTTCTTGACATTTTGTTGACTTTGGGGATTTTTAACGTAACTTTTCTCACCATTTTTGCTACTTTCTGAATTTTTTAAAGTTTCCACCAAAACTTTTCTTGCAAATTTTTGCTGCTTTTTCGCCATTTTTAGTCAGTTTTCAGTATTTGTTGCCACTTTTGGACCATTATTTGCTACTTTTTAGTTATTTCCAGGTTTTATCCTGATTAAAATGCCAGTTTTTGTTGCTTTTTGGCCATTTCCACTATCTCAAACTAAGTTTTATTGCTACTTTTTGCCTCTTTTTACCACTTAGATTGTCTCTTTTGTTAAGGTAGTTTTTAACAGTTTGTCTCTTTGGTTGAGCAGAGTTGAGTAACTCTGGTGTAGAACAGAAAACAGTCACAGGAAACGACCCATTTCAGGTTATAGAAATATTATCAGAAAGAATATTGTAACAGGACATGTTGTGATTTAATCTAATTTGTGATTAATTGCTTAGACGTACTTGGAGTGACTTCTAAAAGCCTCTGAATCCGTCTCCTACCTGTCGTCTCCTCTCTCTGTGGCTCTGCAGGAGCGTCAGATCGCGGAGCTTCGTTCTCCTTCTCCTCCTCTCCCTCCGGCTCCTTCTTCTGGGGGGGGCTGGACTCCACGCTGGGAGGTTTCAGCGGACTCTCCCCCATGCTGCTCCGCGGCGACTGCATCTCCATCTCCTCGCCCCAGTCCGACACCGGCTGGTGGCTGTCGAGCGGGGAGAAGGGGCTGAGTGGTTTCCCTCCCTCTGGAGACTCCTGCGCCGCTGGGGGGGGCGGGATGTGGACCTTGGGTCTGGGGGTGCGCTGCTCTTTGGGGCTTCCTGCTGACGTGGTTCCTAGTTTGTGAGCGGGAGACGCGGGGGCGCTGCCTTTGCCTTTGGCTGGTTTCTCTTTGCCTTTGTCTTTCTTCTCGTCTCCTCTGGAGTCCGACTCCGAGTCGCTCTCGTCCTCCGCTTCTCCGTCGCTGGCGTCCTCCCATTCTTCATCGTCTTCATCTCCGTCTTCAGGCTTCTCCTCCACCTGAGGACAGACTGGGGGAGTGGATGTCTGCAAAAAAAACCCAAAAAGAACTTTTATCTAACCAGGTTGGAGATCTGGAAAAGGCAAAGTTACAGAAACAGAACTAAAGTTTAGTGTCGTACTCAAGACCACACTGACTCAGAACACGACTTTTGAGATTCAAAACCAAGACCATAAAAATCCAATTTCAAATTCATGACAAGGTTGAACAATTTAAGAGCATTTTCTCTTTAATTTGGTTTTCTTTTGAACACATCTGACAGATAAAAAGGGGTTTACAGATCTGATTTGGTTTGATTTGATTGATTTATCTATTTCGAACATAAAACAGTAAGAAATACAAAAAGTGATGGTCAAAATAGAATAAAAATAACGTAAAAACAAATGAGACAGTATCCTAAATCTGAATTTTCTTCTGTCGCTCTACATGTTTGAAAATATAAGATCGGAAGAGCTGATGTCAGGAATTTTCGTCTTCAAATTTTTAAGGAAACTACACCCAGCGTTTATTTGCCAAAATGTACTGCTACACCCTGCTCGGCGGTTAAAGGGAACCCGACCGTTATTTGGTATTTTACGGTATCAGCTTTTTATACAATAAAAAAGTACATTACCTCGTCACTTTGCATCGTGGGTAAAGTTGTCTTGGATAAAGAAAAGAAGAATTAAAAAGAAGATCAGATGCAAGTTTTGGTAAGAGTGAAATCTTTATGAAAGTGAGTGAAGGTGCTCATGGGAAACGTAGTCTTTATCCCAGATGTGGCTTGAACTGCTTTTTCGTATTTTAAATCAAAGAGGTGAATAAAACACTTAAATGATAAAAGCTACAGGAAGAAAAAACTTTAACTTTCAGATGAGTCGTATTTATCTGGGATTTAGATACTGATACGGAAAAGAAACAGCAAAATCAGTGAAGACAAAGCTCTCTCTACCTTCTCTGTTGGGGGAGATTTGGGTTTTTCTTCCTCTTTCTCCTTCTTTTGCGGCTTCTCTTCTTTCTTAGTCTTGTCCTCCTTTTCCTTCTCCTTGTCCTCCTCTTCTTTCTCTCCCTCCCACCGGTTGTCGTGCATGCTGGAGTACAGATATTTCACAGGGTTTATGAAAAAATAAACATCGATTGAAAACATCCGAAGCAGAAATGAAAGAATTTTACCTGTAGCTGGGTTTCTGTCCTCGGCTCCTCCCTCGGCCTCGGTCTCCTCTGGACCCCGGGGTCCGGCCCTGGGACAGGAAGTCTCCAAACGTTGGGGTTTTAGGAGGCCGCTTGCTGTCCTCTGGAGGAGATACAGAAGTAAATCAGTTTGTTTTGTTTTATCTGAACCAAATAGAAGATGAATCATGGAGGACGGCGACAGATGACGGGAGATGATGAACTCTATATGCGTTATCCAGGAAGGACATTTGTCAATAAGCTTAGTGCAGTGACTATATTTGCTGACATAATTTTAAATATTGACAAAATTATGTCTAAGTGCCTAATTAAATTCCTAAATTTTTTCCCCAGACGTTATCCAGGAAGGACATTTCAGCATTTCAGAGCTCAATAGCTCCTTAAATTGTTTTATTTTTAATAGTGAATAATCATGTGAGTAAGTAAAGCATAGAGAGTTGAGAACTGTCAAGTGGTATTTTAAAAAATTTATGTATTTTTAATACTATATCTATGCTTCTGACAACAAAAATGACATGCCACATCTTTGACTCTCATGTCATTTCATTTTTTTAAAGCAGCAAGATGCTAAGTTTTTATTTAAAGCGCATAAATCAACAAAAATGGTTGTAACTAATTATACATGCAAAAAACACACAATGGAACCATCCATTTAATTTTCAAGCAATTCTATGCAAGAAAATCAAAGTTATGATAAAATAACTTTTGAAATCAGGTCAAGAAAACTTGTATAGACGTATTTTCAGTGCAGCACTGTTTGGTTAAATTTTAGTTTTAAATGTTTTTTATTGCTTTTTTTCAGTCTATTTTACTTTTTTATCATTTTTTGTTAAAGCTGTAGCCTGTCAACCCTTGATTTTTGATACAAATATCATAAGTAAGCGGTACTTATTGAAGTGTTTGCTCAAAAATTCTTTTATTCTTTTAACCCAGAAAACCAAGAGGTTAAAAAATGATCCCTAAAGAAGTCAATCTTTGGCAAAAACTGTGAGTGAGAGAGAAATAAAACTCAAAAACGTGATGATTTATACATTTTCACATCAGAGGTTTAGATATTTAACGTGTTACAGATGAAAAAATCTCTCATCTTTCCTCTGACTGAGTGATGATGGACAGAAAAGATGCTTAAAGGAAGGGATGTGAAAGAGGAAGGAAATGATTCAGAGCGGAGGAGGAGAAGATGTGATGAGCAGCGAATGGAGGGATGAAGGACACAGAAAGGTCAGACGGAGGTCTGAAAGAAAGAGAGAAGTCCTCAGAGGACAGGAGGAGGAGGAGAGACGGAAAAGCTCGGGGAGGAGGATAAGAGCTGTAAGACGGAGAGAAGAGAGCGAGCAAAGAAGGTCAGAGAGAGAAAGAGACGAGCACAAAAGAAATGAAGGGATCAGGAAGAAAAGACGCAGAGGATGGAGATGCAGAGATCGAGGAGGACACTCGAGTCATTCCACAAATTAGAAATGGTGGAGAAGAAACACACACACATTTAAACGATGTGAACACACACACACACGTGCAGCGCAGGCAGGTGTGAAGTCATAATCTGTGAAACAGATAAAGAAATGAAGGAAACCAGGACTGAGCAGCAGCAGTTTGAGATAATCCTCAGCTTTTGTCTGAACCTTCTCAAAGTTAAAGTCTGAGAGATTTAACTGATGACGACTGAGACGACCACCCACAGCGTCTACACCCCCCCCAACCACCATCACCACCACCAGACGCTTATCTCAGGGATTAACTCATTTCCTTCATATGAAACTTCAGGATCTGTGCGAGAATTATTCTTTCAGCATTAACAAACGATCAGTGATGCAGATGTAGAAGTAAGAAAGTGAGAAGCTGACGTCCACGATGTTTGACTACACCGAACAGCACGAGGAGTTTTTAACGAGATATGACTGTTATTACTTCACAAACAAAGACAGTGAGTCAGAAAATATCCAGACGACACTGAAAAAAGATTTATGACCAACCCAGAGGAGGGTACAGGCTGCACGATCTGTCCCAAAACTAATACCTTGAAACTTTTTGTCTAAATCTGGATACACAATATATTTCTCGATATTTTGATTCCTCCTGTAATTCACCATATTAAATGTTCAATTCAACCCTTTAATTAATAAAATGACACCAGTATAAAGATTCAAGCAGACCTTTAAGTCAGATTTCTAAAATTTGCAGCCAAAAAGGGGAAAAATCAAAATCAGGTTAAGTTATATTACATTTGGATTTATTTATCTGGCTGATTGTAAAATACGACTGTCTCAATAGATTTCTAAAATAAGAAAACAACAAAAACTTAGTTGGGGATGACTTAATCTAACTTTCATTTCCATAAATCAGCTACTTTTGTATTGCTGGTCGTTCTTAAAGGACTCTGTTAGTGACTTCTGGCTCTGGCTGTAGTTTGAAGATTCTCCTCCTCCTTCTGTTTACTTTGCGGCTCAGAGCTTTATTTTTGGTGGTGTTATTGGATGTTTGTATATGTTTGTGGTGTCGGTTCGTCTGATGCTTTGTTGCTTCTGCCTGACACTGATGCAAACCCGAAAGGTGCTCTGCTCACTCCTCAATTTGTGACGCGTTCAGGTTGGAGTCTGACTTTGATTTTAAAAGATATCTTTCCATGTTTTTACCTGTATGGAAATAATTGATTACATTGAGGCTTTTAATAGTTGGATATCACAGATTAATGTGTAAATGAAATGTTTAAACTCTGCTTTGATTTCATTTGTCACACCCACGCGGCAGTGATTCTCTCCTAGACATGTTTTCTTTACACAAGGCTAATTTTGACCTCTCTGCAGACACCTGAGCAGGTAGACGGATGAGTCATTGTGAGACTGCTCAGGTCTCCTTAAAGAACAAATCCACATTCAGTGTATTGAGCCTTGTTCTAAATAAAGATATATCTACAGAGATTATCATAAGCCTGGGCCACATGTTCATATTTAGTATTTTTAGCAGGCTTTGATGTGATTTATGGGCTTGTAATACGCATTTGGAAAGTTAAATTTTGTGATACGTAATTGGTTGTTTACATTTCCAAAGATCAATCCTGAAAAAAATAAAATAAAATCTGCCCCCCTAATGTGAAGAGCTGCTTTAACAGAGGTTTAAAGTGTTTGAGGTGCATCAGTGAGGATCCAGAGAAGGCAACACAAACACTGAGAACTATTTACAAACCCCGTCTCACAAGCTGAGGAGGGTTTGTGTGCAGAAGCTTTTTAAAGTGCTGTCAGCCTCGGGGAAGGATTAGAGGATCCAAACAGATGCAAACCCAGCTCCAAAGCAGAACCCTGAGACAGACTGGATGATGTGTTTGAGGATGAACCGCAGCTTTAAACGTCTGTTCAGTCAGAAAATAACAGATTTCAGAGGTGGAGGTAAACGCCTGCAGAGGTTCATGTACGGAGCAAAGATCTCAGAGGAAAAGAGAGACAGCTGAGTGAGAAGAAATATTCCGACGTTTGAGATCCTGAATCATTACATGCATGTTTGAGTGATTGCGTTTTACAGCAGATTTTGTGGAAGTGTGCAGGTTTTTCCTCTCAGTTTTGTGAGTCAGGGTGCTTTTTGGGCTCTGGGTGCAGCTGTCAGCTTCCAGACAGACACACGAATGAAACAGAAACACACAAACACTTGAAGCTCAGTTCCATGCTGTGGTCTAACCTGAGGCTTTGCCCCGAGGCTCTGCTCGAGAGTTACGCCCCCGGGCTGCAGAGAAGACACACACATACACACAGAGTTCAGTATGTCTAACACCAGCACCGCATCTACATTTTAATAACACATCAATGGTGTTTGAGCATCATTAGAGGTGAATGTGAGACGTTGGGATGAGCTTCGTTTTCAGTCCCAGTGTCGTAGAGTAATATCACATCTGTAAATTAAAATCTGACTACTTTAGAGTCCAGAAAGCGTCTTTTTTTTCCGATACTGTGTAACTCAGAGAGAAAATTCTTGTAACTAGACCAGACTTCACACATTTTGGCAACATACTTCACGCAGACGTCCTCAGAGAACATCAGAGGAGACAAAAAGGCGTATCCAAAGAGCGATAAAAAGCACAACATAAGCACTCTTATAAAGCAAACAGAGACAGTCACTGCTTCATCCAAAGTTGTTGGTTGATCCGATTGGATATCAGCAGGAATGATGTGATGTTCAGCTCTAATTGTAAATCTTCAAGGCTTGAAAAAGCCTTGAGGGACTGTTTAAAGTTTAGTTGTATTAAACTTCTCCACTTCTGTCACCACGGGAAACTTGTGCATGAAAAGTTTTGGACTGAGCCCAGACACTCTGTGGAGAAAGCTCAAGTTTTCCTTCTCTAATGGCCCTTCTCCACTGACTCGCTTTGGCCCTACTCTACTCGCCTCTACCCGGTTTGTGTTGCGTTTCCATTAGCGGGGTACTACGCTGCAGATGCCAGTTTTTAGTACCTACTCTACCCTGGTTCTAAGAGAGTAAAGCCGATACTAAAAGGTGACGTGGACGGACTGCCGGTCACTCATTGGTCAGAGAATGTCGTCTCTGCAGCTTCTGACTCTGAACAAATCACTTACAAGAGGCAAAGGAATAAGTCAGCGACAGGTTTTTAATGACATTTAAACCTGACGGCACAGAACCAGACTGAATGAAGACAAAATACAGCCCTAAAATGCTCCTTCATGATTCCTAAAGAAGTTAAAAGTCCTTTTTAAACCAAAAAGAAGTTAACAGCAAAGATAGTTGGCTTTAAAGAGTCTTTTAAATTAAATCAAAGTTGGTCGGTGCAGGAGCGATCTGTCTGCCACGAGAGTCTTTAAGCACCAATCAGTCCATTAATCCACAGGGAACCAAAAAGGAAAACCAGTTCAAAGAAGAATGATTGATCAACAACAAATCTCTGCTATACCAGGCCCAAAAATCAAAAATTAAAGTGATCTCACTGGATCCAGGGAAGAGTTGATGTCAGGAAGCAGCTCCTTCGTTTTCCTCCACGTGCAGCAGCACCAGGCTGTTGTTTACCTCTGTTGTCATGATGACTGACATTGAGCTGCTGTATTACTTTAATGAAATCTTTTTAAAGCTTTTGTTTTTCCTTTAAAGACCACGGTGGCACATAAGTTAGTACAAAATGATGTTTGTGTGGCGTTATAGATGAACATGCACGCACTTCTGCGCAGCACTTTAGCGCAGCTGTGTTATAAGATCCACGCCCACCGTGAGTCTGTAGTCGGGCTAGAGGAAAAGATAACCAAACCCAGTAGAGACGAGTAGAGTAGAGCTGGAATTGTATAGTGGAAAAGGGCCAATAGATTGACCAGTAAGCTTTTCCTTCTGGCTCAGCTCTCTCTTCACCGCAACCAACTCGTACAGCGTCCCCATCACTGCCAATGCCGCCCAAATCTGTCTGTCAATCTCTCTCTCCATCCTCTCCTCTTTTCTGAACAAGACCCAGAGATACTGAAACTCCTCCACCCACCCTTTCCTGGCTGAGAACCATGACCTCAGACTTAGAGGTGCTGATCTTCTCCTCAGCAGAAAAAAGCTGAGATGGGATCCTTTGACAACCGAATCTGACTCTCTCCGCCTAAAAATCCTGTCCATGAAAGTAATGAACAGAATCGGTGACCAAGTCGGAGTCAAACCCCAGCTGGAAACAAGTTTGACTTACTGTTGGCAATATGTACCAAGCTGGAAACAGCCGGAAAAAAACGGAGCAGATCCAGTGTGAGTTGGACAGAAACCAACAGAGACGCATCTGGTGTATTTTGGCCATTAGATCCTTTTACACACCTGGGATGATGTCTTAAAACTGTCTGATAACAGGTGTAAGATCCTCTATAAGTCAGCTGATAGACCGGTGTCAGTTTGTTTGTAGCTGAAAAATGCTGAGGTTGAAAAAGAAATCACACTGGTTTAGTTAAAAGAGTTTTCTCTCGATAACTTATTTATAATTCCTGTTTTGTCATGAGGAAATTCTCCTCTAGAATCTCCACAGAAGAAGAGCAGCACTTCAAATGTAAAGCCGTCTAAACAATGTTTAATGTTGTGACTTTTGTTCACAGCAACGCTCTGGAATTAACACGGTCCCCGAGGAAATTACTCCATCATATGGATGACTGAGTGAAACAACAAACTGGCTTTAAATCAGGTTTAAGAAAATGTTTACGCTGATGCTGTGAGGAGACAGCTTTAAGATGTTTAAACTGACCCAATTCTATTTTTTGGGTTAGAAAATGATCCATTTGAGCTGAAAAAGGTGATATATATATTTGTCACTGTAAACTTTAAGATTCCTCTGTTTTAATAAAAAATAATTCATATGTTTTGTCTCCACGTCTCTTGAAGGCTGAATAAAGGCAGCTAATATCAAGAAGACTGTGTACTCTATTAATCCCAAACTCTCCAGAGAGTTAACGGTTAAATATATCTCGTCTAGGAGTCGGTGAAGTGAATTTATTTCTTGGTTTTTCGTCTCTGAATCGCTGCGTCATCGTGCAATAAGAAGAGAAACACCAGGATGCTTGTGAACGCTCCTCGTCTCAGATCAGCTCGACCGCAGCCTCAGAGGTTGACTCGGACTCGAGGGAAATACGCCAACGTTTGCGTAACGAGCTTAATCAACTCTCATTTACATAACCGCTTTAATTAAGTGACGAAGGGCGGCAGCGGCGGCGGCGGCGTTGTGTCCTGTGGTGTGTGTTTGGTGTAAATGAAGTGCGTTTGTGTCGACGGGTCAGAGCGACTTCCTGTCAGACGAGCGGAGACCTGAGGTGGAGCTGCTGATGGTCCCGAAAGATGAGGAGTAACCACGGCAACTGAAGCCTGTGAGTGTGTGTGTGTGTGTGTGTGTGTGTGTGGACTTGCCTCTCCTGCTGCCGTGCTCGGGTGTGATGCCCTCTGCAGCTGCACATGGGTCCTCCTTGAACCTGTGAAAAAGCCGCAGGGTTATTATCACCAAACAAAGATGACGATAAACACAGCGAACACTCATGTCACTCTGCTCCTCGGTCTTATTTTTACTTTAACATGAGCCACATTCAGCTGACAAGTCCAGAAAAATGTCTCATTTCAAGATATTAAAAGTCAAAACTGACTTCTGAAATGTTTGTAAAAAGCTGAAAAACTTCCAACAAATAATCCAACTGCGATTATTTTCAGATTCCTTGTCTTATGTGTTATGAAACAAACACATTTTTGAAAATGAACATTGATTTTATTTACTGCATGACAACAACCCATAAAACTGTTTTTGCTACTCATGACTGCTTTTGGTCAGTTTTGGTCATTTTTCACTCTTTTAGACCATTTTTTGCTACTTTCTGATTATTTTCAAAGTTTTATGCTGATTTTCTTGCAAAATTTTCTTGCTTTGGACCATTTTTGACACTCAAAATGTGTTTTATTGCTTCTTCTTGTGGTTATTTTTCACACTTTTTTGCCTCTTTTGGAGATTTTTTTTGCTACTTTTTGACTATTTACAGAATTTTCTGTCAAATTTTCTTGATTTGACCATTTTTGTCACTCAAAACTTTTATTTTTGCTTCTTCTTGTGGTCATTTTTCACTTTTTTTGCCTCTTTTTAATCATTTTTTTGCTACTTTTTGACTATTTACAGAGTTTTCTGCTAAATTTTCTTGATTTGACCATTTTTCTCACACAAAACTTTTTTTTTTGCTTCTTCTTGTGGTCATTTTTCACTTTTTTTCCCCCTTTCTTGGTGAATTTTTTTTTACTTCATTCTATTTACAGAGTTTTCAGTCAATTTTTCCTGATTCAACAATTTTTGCCACTCAAAACATAAGGTTTTTGCTTCTTCTTGTGGTCATTTTTCACTCTTTTTTGCCTCTTTTGGAGATTTTTTTTGCCACTTTTTGACTATTTACAGAGTTTTCTGCTAAATTTTCTTGATTTGACCATTTTTGTCACTCAAAACTTTAATTTTTGCTTCTTTCTGTGGTCATTTTTCACTCTTTTTTGCCTCTTTTTGACCCTTTTTTTGCTACTTTTTGACTATTTACAGAGTTTTCTGCAAAATTTTCATGATTTGACCATTTTTGTCACTCAAAACTTTTATGTTTGCTTCTTTTTGGGGTCATTTTTCACTTTTTTCCCCCTTTCTTTTCTTCTTTCTAACTATTTACAGAAATTTCTGCCAATTTTTCTTAATTCGACAATTTTTGCCACTCAAAAAGTATTATTTTTGCTTCTTCTTGTGGTCGTTTTTCACTTTTTTGCCTCCTTTTGACCATTTTTTTCTACTTTCAGAATATTTTCCAAGTTTTCTCCTCAATTTTCTTGCCAATTTTTTCTCCTTTTTTGCCATTGTTGCCACCTCAGACTCAGTTTTAATGCTAAGTGTTGCTTTTTTTTGCTACTTTTCATCACTTTTATTGTTTCTCTGTCAAAGGTAGTTTTCAACACTTTGTCTCTTTGGTTGAGTGACACTGGTGTAGAGAAGAAGACAACTTCTGTGAAACAATTTTATCTGTCATTCTGAGGGTAAAGAAATATTGCACTGTCTGGGACTAGAATATCCCAGCAGGTCATTTTGTCATTTTATCTAAATTTGATCAATTGCTCAGCCCTGGTAAAGAGTACAACAATCTGCCAATGGGGTGAGAAAATTCTAGTTTTTTTTTCTTTGAGCCAGTGATTCCCAACCTGTGGGTCATGGCCCCCTGGTGGGCCGCAAAGGTATTGCAAGTGGGCCGCTAAATCATTTACAAAATAAAACGATTCTCATCGTTTAGGGCTGAATGAAAGCAGAAAGAACAAATAATATTTTGTTTTTTACAGAATGTAGCTCAAGCAAACAGCTGAATTTGTACTTTTTCAATGAGAGCATGAGACTCGAGGCGGTGATGATAAACTTCTCGTCTTCTTTTCTCTGTTAACGTATGTTGGTGTCACTCATGATACGTTCAGGTACTCTTAGAAATGTGGGAATCTGACAATTTTGCCAGTTTTTTTAGGGTTTGGATTTGACAAATGGTTTGAAAATGCCAGTCATTTAAAATTAAGTGTTTACTACCACCGGCGAGTTTGGTATCCCAAGGGTTAAACGTGTTTAAATATAAAAAAGTGACCAGAGAAGGCGTCATATGACCTCCTTATTTATGGGGTTGGAGTTGGGCCATGAAAATTTTTGAGGCTTAAAAGTGGACCCCAAGCTGGAAAAGGTTGAGAATTACTGCTTTAAGCTCTTCCTCCCTCTCTAAAATCCTAAAACAGAATCCCTCTCCTCCCCGTCTCACATGTTATCCGTCTTCTGTGCGTCCCACTCTCGTCTCCACTGGCCCGTCGCGTTGCGATGGCGAGCTAGTCTCTCCTCGTCGATCTGTTCTCGCTCTTTCTTCCAGCGCAAATACTCCGCTCGCTCCCGGCCGGTCATCGACATCGTCATGTCCACGGAGCCTTTGGGACCAGGTCTTCGACTCTGAGGAGAAAAGAGGAGTCAGAGAAAACACAAACTGATCCCCAAAGACTCTTCTTCTTAAAAACACGACTTACAGTCCACTCTTTTTCCAGCTCAGTTCCCGTCTTCACGTTATCAAAGTCCAGCCCTCCCCAGTTTCGGACGTGTCTCCTGCTGCCCTCTTTACGGTCGATGTCAGGAGCTGGACCTGAACGTCTCGGGTCATCAAGGAAGTTTCGAACTGGTTTGTCTGCGTCCGGCTTTAGAAGAAAGATCTCAAAGATTATGCACCACAGCAAAATCCTGAAACTCAAGACCAGCTGAAAAATTTAACTATTGGACATTTTGCACAGTTGGATCTTCAAAAGGTTTTAAGTGAGACAAAAAAATAATCAAAAGTTTAAGATCACAGCCTTTAAAAGAGAAAATCTGCACAAAAATGTGTATTGAAGGTGATTTCCTGTCAGGTCTTCTCTCTGTCATGACCTCCTGATGGTAAAGACTAAAAATCTTTCTCTCTTTGAACGTGGTCGATTGTTGAGCTGCAGAATCAAAACCTCTCACAACACAACGCCATCACTGCTGAGGTTGGACGCAGTAAGACAGACATTTAGAATTTATGAGAAGATCCTGAGGGTTATGGAACAAAAAAGTCAAAAACATTTCACCAGCTCTGAGCCCGAGGATCTGATTGGCTGTTCATCAAGACACAGGACGATCCTCCACCCAAATGAAGGTGGTTACTGGAGCCGACTGCAGCCCAATAACCATCAGACGGCGTCTGAGAGAGAAGAGCTTTAAGAACAAAAACCTCTTCAAAGGCCTCGTCTCCTTCCACTACATTTGGACTTTCACAGAGAGCAGGGCTGCAAAAATAATCGAATTACAATTATTTGGTGGGATTTTTTCCAGGTCCCCAGTTCTATGTGTTGGAAATCATATAGTTAGAAATAAACATAAACATTAATTATGGCACGACAACAACCCATGAAATTTCCTCCTGCTTTTTGCCCATTTTAGTCACTTTTCACTTTTTCCACCACATTAGACCATTTCTGCTACCTTCTAACTTTTTTATTTCCAACTTTCTTTCCATTTTTTGTTGCCTTTGGCTGTTTTTTCCACTTTTCACTGTCCCCTTTTTCCCCATTGTTGCTGCCTTCTAACGATTTCCCACATTTTAGTCACTTTTCACCATTTTTTGCTACTTTCTGAGTATTCCTCTAGTTTTCTCCCAATTTATTTTGCCATTTTTTTACCATTTTTGCTACTTTATGATTTTTTTTGTTTCCTCCAGAATTTTTCTAGCTAATTTTTGTTGCTTTTTACCCATTTTTCTTTTTGCTCCTTTTGAGTATTTCCAGGTATTATCCCAATGTAAATGCCCATTTTTGCTGCTTATTGTCATTTTTACCATATTTCACCACTTTAACAGTTTTAAAAGGTTAAGTTTCAACAATTTGTCATGATCTGCTTTTTCTGAACAATGGAACAATGGAGCTGACGGTTGTTCAGGGGCGTCCTTCATGACTGAGGCCCTGCTCTGTCTGATAATGACTGGGTTTCAGTCACAATGTCCGTCTGACAAAGGACTTCTTCTTCTTCTTCTTCTTCCAAAAATGGAGGTCAGTTCCAGACAGTGGACGACAAACATGAAGCATCTTCACCACTTGGAGCAACGTTCACACAAACCTCCTGGAAACACTCACATCAAACATCAACAAACTCATCATTGTTTGTCTCGCTCTAATTTCTTCTTTTTGCATTTTGAAACTCTACTTAAAACCTTTTTAAGACCCAACAAAGCAAAATTAGTGCAATTTTTCCCACTGGTCTAAAGATTTTTACAGTCATGAGTCTCTTACCCGCTGTCCTCTCTCATACTCTGCTATTCTCTCCATTTCTTCATTCATCTTCTCGATGTTCTGTCGCCTCTTTTCCTCCCACTCCTGTTAAAGAAACACAAACATTTTTAAAGCTCCTGTTTCAAAGCTAAAACAAAAATCATTCATCACATCTAAAAGCAGAAAGAGGTTAATGTGTGATGACTCTGATCAGTGAATCTTTAAACTGTTAAAACATCAATGAGGTTGTTTTTCTGCTCTCACTTTGGATTTCCTGTCCATGCCGCCTGGTGTCCCTCCTTCTCCTCCTCCTCCTCCTCCTCCTCCTCCTCCTCCTCCTCCTCCTCTCTCCGCCCTCTCTCCTCCTCCTCGCCCTCTCCTCCCTCCTCTCCGTCCTTGTCCTCCTGGCTCTCCCGGTTCTCCATCTCTGGGCGTTCTTGGTTCCCACTCTCTCCTCTCCTGCCGTCCTCCTCCTCCTCCTCCTCTCTGACCCCCCCGACCCATCCGTCCCGACCCCGTCCTCCTGGGGGGGCTGCTGTGTCCGTCGCTCTGACCTCTGTGATTGTCGCTCTGCCCGCCGTGGCCGTCGCTCTCCTCTGACGCCTTCCTGCCCCGAGGAGTCCCAGGTTTCCAGTCGTTCACGACTCTTTTCTCCTGCAGGGAAGAGAAAACACAAAGTGACTGAGACGACCTTCATTATTCCAGCCGCCGCCGTCGTGGTCGAGGGACGAGGACACGTTTGATAATAAAAACACTTTCTCTGTGTGACTCTCATAAACAAATCAGACTGTGGGTGACTGATTCTGAGGACACGACTTTGTAATCAGGACAAACTCTTCTTCATTCTTAAATTTGGTTTAACCCTTTAATCATGCATGTGTCGGCGTCGACACGTTTGCTTTTAAAGGGAACCCCGACTGTAAGGACTAACAGGCATGAATCTGCTTAAATGTTTGTGTCAAACTAGAATTTGTTGTTAAAAGACAGAACGATGATGACGTAGATTGGTTGCTTGGTGTCGAGCATCTGGATTTGGCCGTTTCCTCACTACTAGTCGCCGTAAGTCACGAGGTTTGAGGAGGGAAAAAAACATAATAATGCCACATGTGGCTGCTTTTGGGTGCACTTTTCAGTCCAAAGGAAACAAGGAGACTGATGTTAGTCTGCACAGCTTCCCAAAAGACAAGAAAAGAAGGAAGTTGTGGGAAATCTCTTGTGGGCGTAAACAACTTCCCATGGAGCCGCGGCTATGTTCTGGCCACTTCTCCCCAGAAGCATTTGCTGCATTTAGCCGGCCCATGCTGATGAAAGAGCTGACAGGTGTGGGTCATTATAAACGGAGACTAAAGCCAAATGCTGTGCCGACTTTTCCAACACAAACCCACAAAACTTCCTCTGGAAACCACTGAAGTCCGCTCCAGGACTTATATGATCCTGTATGAGATCCAGCCCGGTGCAACCATATGACGTCACTACCCAGACGTTATTGCGGCGTAAACAACAATGGAGGCCTACAGGTGAAAATATTTGTTCAAATTTTACACAAACTAAGATATTTTGAGAGAGGGTTCCTGTTAAACGTTCTTTACTCCTAAACCAGTCGCACAATTGGGAAAATTCCAACAGTTTCTGAAAGCTGAGACGTTGCTCTTTCAGCCGATATGTGGTGATTGCGATAAAAAAAACCTCAGCTGAAGTTTCTGCATGACTCTGAGACAAAGGAGCAACTTCATGAGAGAAAAGGTAACGTTTGATGGGATGAGTGTCAGGATGAATGAAGCTCTCTCTGTCTAGTTTTTATTTCATTTTATGGTTAATTTGATGCTTTTATTGTGTAGTGACTTTTTTGGAAGGATGTACCGAGTCTCATTTGTACAATATGTGAGTATTTTACTGTTGACAAACGTAGTAACCTTTATAGAACGGAGCAACGTCCTGTGTTTGTGCCGTATACGAGAATGTGTGTTTTACATGCCGTGCGCAAAATAGCGTTTGATGTGTTTCAAGTCTTATTTTTGCTGTGTGAGAGTTATTTAAGGCTTGAATCGTTGCTTATTTTTATAAATACTGAACCATGCCTGGTTTGTACTGTACAATAAGCGTGAGTAGCTGAACATCTTTCTCCTTTACTTCCAGATTAAGTTTTTCTGTCAGGAAGAGGAGATAAAAAATCCTTCATTGGCTTTTGTGCAAAGATGTGAGATTCTGGAGGATCTAATGATGCTGTCAACACCTCTTTTTATACAGAATGAGAGAAAAAAACCTTAGAAACGTTTGTGTACAAATGTTTGTTAATGTTCCAATATTCACTTCATCCTGTAAAATGTATTCATTCTGTTTGCTTGAAGTGTTTTTTTCTTCACAAAATCTCTATCATCCAATTCTCTGTTTGTGTTTTTCTTCAGTTTAAAGTGTTTTTCTCTCACAGAACATGCAGTAAATTGGAAATGACACCAGATATTGAAAGTTTAAAGTATTCCAGAAAAAAATGGGCCTAAACACTGAGTCATAGGAATTTTTTAAAACATTTTATGGTGTCTTAGGGCTCAGGTATCAAAGGGTTAAAAGTGACTGAACCTCTGAATCCTACAGGAGACAGAGACTCTGCATCGATTCTTTCAGGAGTCTCTAAGCGCAGAGATCAGTCGTTTGTTGTTGAGCTCTTGAAAAGGTTAAACGGGCTGATTATCGCACTTAACCTCCTGATCTTTAATCAATAACCCGTTCAGACACACGTGGAGCAGAGGACGCTACTCTGTCCTGAGAGTAACCACTGCGCTCTGCGGTTGGCGGCGGTTATCTCTGAAGACGTCTGGAGTCTGTACTTTTACGCCGTCATCTCTCCTCGACCTGATCCACTCACTCATTGGTTAAATCAGATGATTTTAACTTTCCCATTAAAAAAATAACTTACATACAGAGAGCCAAACAGCATGTATTTGAGAAAATCTGGAATCCTTTTATTGATTTTGTTAAAAATAAGCCCAACATTATGGGCTCAACATCCATGTAGTGGTGCAGACTTTTGATTTCCATTATATTTTACAACATACCAACTGACTTTGATTGTATTCTTTATCATATTTACTTTTTTTCCTCTTTTCCTCTTCTGTGTGTGTCTAATTTCATACATTTTGTTAAGTTGTTTTTCTTTTTTTTATTTGTTAAACCTCAACATGCAGCCATGCAACCATGAAAGTGAAATGTGATTGATGGTAAAGCTGCATTTTGTGGGTATAAACATTAATAAAAAAAATGTGGGAAAGAAAAAAAGGTCTAAAAAAGTGAAGATTTAATCAAATCTCAAAGGAAAGTCTTCAACTAATGCAGAGATTAATTCACTATGGCATTATTTTGATATAATTTCTGTTGGTTTTCTTATATTTTTAGTTGAATTTGTGGAAAATTTAATGATTTTATGTCGCAGAATGTGCAAAGAACTTTAAAGTGAAGCCAACATCGATGCTTTAAAAACTAGACCCCAAAATAAAACACTGGAATTGTGTTAAGATCATGATTTGTTGTGTTGCATGTGATTAAAAAAGCGCTGGTGCACTGTTTTTAATTTGCTGCATGTTGAATATAAAGAAAGGAATAAAGAGGTTACAGATGTTGATGGACTCTGCTGTTACTGGATTAACTTTCTATAACAGGTGTAATCACGTCAGACAGACGCATGGAAATGTTTTCAAATTAAATATATTCAGAGGAAACAAGTTTACAAACGCAGAGACAGAAACAGATGCAAGCTCATCTTTATAAACTCTATTATGCTGAGTTTAAATCATTCAGTAATAAATTTCTGCACTTTTCTGTGACGTTTCCCTCCATGTCCTAAAGTCACTTCTTGTTTTTAATGTTGTTTGTGCTTTTTGTGAAGATTTTTGGTCTATCAATAAAAATGTGTCTGAGGTTATCCCAAAAGCAAAAAGACGGCCCACGCACGCGAGTGGGCTGAGGAGCTTGGCAAAATGCTGGTGCAAGGCATGATGGGTAAACTGGCAGGCATGTGGATGTAAACAGATCACAGTAAGGAAAGACTGTCAGGGTTCATGAAACGCTTCCTCAGTCTGACGACGGAGCAACAGACATGGAAGAGAGAAAAGCTTTCAGCAGGAAACTACACAATCTGAGCGTGTGTGTGTGTGTGTGTGTGTGTGTGTGTGTGTTTTCCATGATTTATATCTCCAGTCACAGATTCATGTCGTGTCTCACCCCTGACACTTTGCTGAGGTCGACTGTGACCGTGAAGTTTTCCTTCTCTGGTTTCCTCCTGTCCGTCTCCGGCTCTTGGGGGCGGGGCTTCCGGGGCGTCGTCACAGCGATGCCCTCTTGCTCCGCCTTCTTCTTGTCCTCTTCGATTTCCTGTTGACACCGAGAGACATGAGAGTGAGTCCCTCTCATTCAGCTCTTCCCTCATTCAGCGTGAGAAACATCAAAGTGACACCAGCGCTTTTTTCCTCCACAAATTTAAAATATGCTCACGCCACCAAAAATTAATCTATTCATCTTTACTTCTGTCCGTTATAATCTGACCCCTGCAGTGACTGAACGGCAGCAGAAAGACTTTATGGAGGACAAGAAAAGGGGACTGGTGGTGTGAAGTCTCATCACAGCTGATTACCTGATCTTTTTAGGCATCTCCACAATGATTTAAAATGATTTTAAGTTACACTCTGCTCACTACTTTCATTTTCATTTATCTCTTACTGCTTGCACAACCTGTTTGTTTAGGTTTGTCAGAGAGACTTCTGCTTTTTTCTGTCACATGACTCAGTTTCACCAATCCAACGTAACCAATCGTGACGTTTGACTCCATTTCACCAGAGACGACACTGTTTGAAGCTTAAAAGTCACTTCGCTGAGTGATTCTTTGTACAGAACAAGCAAAAGCAAACATGTTCACCAGCTCATGTACAGAAAAACACACACTCATACAGCTTTAATGTGGCACATTAAAGTGAGTGAGTGTGAAAAAGAAATAATGAAAATATGAAGAAACACAGGTGCTCAAAACTAAAGAAAGAAATGTGATGAACTGTGTTTTTAGAGAATCAAAATAGTTCTTTTCCAATGTAAAAAAGGGTTTGAAAGAGGGGTTTGGTCAACTAAAAGGTAGGAAATATAATGAATGTGTCCAACTAAATTGCCACGTAAAGTTATAAATAAAGGATGTGGCGTGGAGGAAGAGGAGGAAAAAAGTGAGAGGGCGGCGGGAAAGAAAAAAAGAGCGTCAGACAAGGTCTGCAACTAACCAAGAAACATAGTGTTTTAAGGAAATTTATGTATGAGAAGTGTGGTAAAAACATTATAGCACAAAGTAAAACTTAAAGAACTGTGTTGGTGTATTATATCGGGCCGTTCTGTGCTTTAATGCACCGCGTGCTGGAGCGCATCGCCGGAGCTGACTCACTAAAATGAAGATTTCCTAAGTTCGGACTATTTCCTCAATTGGATAACTTTCTTTTGGGCTTTTTTGATCATTTTTATTTTGTAAGGACTTTTCGGCCGAGGATTTTTGGATTATTTCGTTTCGGTTTCGGTTTTTCTGGAGTAAAGGATTTTCTGTTTCCATGGACAAAAGGAGCGCGGTTGAAGGACGCTGAAAGGACTTAAAAACTGTTAAAAGACTGTTTGGGATGATCGGGTGACGTAATTTTGTTTCATATTTCATTTGGGGTTTGTGTTTTGTGAATTTAGAGGAGCTTTTTGTTTGGTTTCATTCGGTAATTTTGTGTTGTAATTAAAATTTGAGTTTCTGTTCGCATTTTAATGGGTTTTCCGTTCACTTAAACACCTCTAACTTCTTTTAAACCTAGATACTTACCTTTTCAGTTCAACGAAGGATCAAAGGGTTGCTTGTTTTATTTCAAATCTAAAAAGAATCCCCTTAAAGCGTGTTAACGTGTGCAAATTGAAGAGTTTGAGCGTTACACAGCGCACGGACACTTGTCGCTGAATTTGCCTTAATTCATGTTATTTTATAGATATTTAATTGACACACACTCAAACACATGTATAGAGGCCCAGAGATGATGATAACACAGGATTATTCCTGTGAAATTGACATCTTATTTTTTAGGAAGATCCTGCAGACCCTACCTTTAAGGCCATTTACCACATTATGTAGCCATGCTCACAATTTTAGTAACATTGATTAACACAAGAATGAAAAGTTGGCATTCAAGAAGGCCTCTGTTTGTTTTAACATGTCTCAACTCTGAGACTTTGAAAGGTGATAGTCTCTACATTTGAAGTGGTTGAGGAGAATCCATTTAAGGTGGACTGTAGCGACTCTCTTGAGCAGGGAGACTCGCGCAAACTATTGTAATGTATTTGTTTTGAAAATGAAAGTGAAAGGAGATCAGAACTTCTTTTTAACTCTCCTTTTCTCTGTTCAAGACAACTTTTTACTGGGTTCAAATCAACACGGTAATGTTTTAATCAACAGCTACGTAGCACTGCTGTTGCTTGAAACATGAAGCCAAACAAACTTTGTACGTTTTTCGTAGAGACTAGCTGTCGATCAAGCGCTGATAATCTCATTTTAAATTGGGGATTTTGATCAGGCAGATATCTAGAGATGTTCAGTTCCTTTAACAGCAGCAGGAACATAAAACCTTATTTATATCAACTGTCCCACTTTTGAGGCAATGTGCTGTAAACACATGATCAGATTTGTTCCACAGATTCATAGACACATACACATTATGGATGATTTTAATCTTTACCTGATATCTCTTGACCAGAGCTTCATTCTTTTTCCTCAGAGCTTCAATCCGTTTGTCCAGCTCTGCGTCTTTCTCCTCTTTTGTCTTAAGATCCACCGCTGAAGACTGCAACAAAGGAAAAAGGAAAGTGTAAGACACGCTGACGTAAGAGGAATACAATCTGTCCTCTGTTAGAAACTTGGACTATGAAGAAATAAATGCACCCGTATCTTAATTATCTGCAAACTAAAACAAGCAGTTTCTTCATCTTACTCACCATGTTTGCCTTAGGCTCGTCTTCATACACAGGTGGCTGTCTGCTTTTTTATTCTGTGGGGAAGGAGATGGAAAAAGGTTGAAGGCTCTTCACTGAAACATCTTGTGTCTGCACAAAATTCATTTTATGCAGGGCTTTGAACCAGTCCGTGAAACGCAAAAAAAACCCAAATACTTAAGAATTTTTAATGTTCAAGAGCAGAAATGAAACAATGGGAACTTGTTAACACCATTCACTTCTTGTGTTGCTCCCTCAAGCCCTGGAATAACTGAGAGAATTCAGTCACTACAGCATAAGAAGTGATCATGAGTTAACTACATGCAGTCTCACAAACTCATATAATTTATTTAAGTTCTCACAATGTAATCAATCATGGCTTGTTATGGATAAAATTAAAATTATTGAGTGATGCAGCTTGAATAGCAGAGGGCTATAATAAGTGATTCATTGTTTTCTTGTTCATCTTACTGGAAAAATATTTTGGAAGCCAAAGCTGGGCATGGTTGCTCAAAATGTAAACAAGAGGCAGAGGAAATTTCAGACACAATGGTGAGTTGGCTGAGGGATAATTTTGTCTTTTGCCAAATCTCCAGAATAATGAGACGTATCCAAACAAGCAAGTAAAGAAAAGACAAGATAGTTTGTTTGTGGGATTGAATTTGTTCTCTCTTCTGGTCAGTGATTAAATGAGGAGACCTGGAGAAATAACAGCCCTTTAGAAAGTGTTAATGTCACACCTGCAAACTTAAAGTTTATCATGACTGACATGAAACAGTATCAACTACTCAGGAATGAAATTTTTTGGTTTTAAACAATTTGAAAACATAAGTTATGGGGTGGAACTGAACCAATGGGTTGGGGTAAAAATTTTGGTTCAAAGCTCTTTTATACAAAGATGTGACTTCTTATGGGATTCTGTGACATTTCAAGACAAACACATGATGGATAAATGCACAATAAAGAAATTTCAATGAGGTTTACAGCTTATTTATAAGAAAAAAATGTCAGATATCACTATTCTAAGCAGTGTGCTTTGACCTTAGTCATTCCTAATAAAGTATTTGTAATTTGATCTCTGATTTTAGTCAATTGCAGGGAAAATAATGTAAAATATATATTGAAAAAGATCATATATGGTGTTTGTAGCATGAGAAATGTTGCTCCCTGCAGTTTGGTAATAATCCACATGTTAACTTCACAGTCTTTCTGTCATCTTCAGTCACTGACAGATCCACAGGTAAGTGATAAAGGGGTCAATGACGTGACGTCCCCTTTCTTTGTGTCTGAGTGCAATATTTCCTTCCATCATGAATTGAGTATTTCATCACATGTATTTCTTTATTCTATGAAACCTGTGTTATTTGAACACATCTTTAAACGATTAAAATATAACATGTTTTTTTGTGTTTTGGTTCCTCAAACCCCCAAAATGTCAGGTGGTGCAACCGTCCTGACAAGTATCCACAGTAATTAAACTCTAAAACTTGAATGTCAGTTATTGTAAATGGAAATTAAAAATACAGTGGCATCATTTTATGCTTGAACCTTTTTAAATAAAACATTCTCTGCGAATAAAAAGAATTTTAAAGCTGTTGAGAAATGTAAAAAACTTGTCCCGTAATTTTCACCTTGTCAAATGTCAGGGTGGTGCAACCGTAACATTAGACTTTTATTTTAAAGTGAAGAGAATAAAACTGGAAACAGGAAACTGCATCAGCCAGAGGAGCCCAAATGACATTTGTGACCAAGTGGAAAAGTTTGTAGATTTCTCTGAAATACTGATAAAAAAGGTTTTTTCACTTCATTGGTGACTGGAACAATTTCCATGTCAGGTGGAACAACCAATGTAATAATGTGAAATGTTATTTTAACATCAAATTATTCATCTTATTCACAAATAAAAGAAATGAAACACACAAAATGAAAATGTATGAGTCACTACAGACACTTGAGAGATACTTGCCAATAATTTCACACAGAAAAAATAACAGGAACATATAAATATATTTTCATATATTTGGTTGAGCCACCTGACATTTTTGGGTGCTGAAATTAAAAATACTAAAAAATAATGAACCTAAAAACTTTGTCATTGAAAGATTAAATAATCACAGGTGAAGTGACAGCCATGTGTGTGTGTGAGAACCACAAGAACCCAAATGTAATCCTTCATGCGTTCCCAAAGCTTGTGTAAGCGTATTACAGCTTCAGTCTGGATGTAAAGAAGTTCCCTGACCCACAATGAAGCACAAAGTGAAGAGAAACTGACCCACATGAGCAGATATTTGTGTAACAGAGTGTTTTTAGTCATGTTCTGTTAGAGGTAATGTAAGCAGACTGAGCCATGTCTGCTAAGAAACAAGGAGCCGAACACAAACGATGGAAACAAAACACTGACTCTTTCTGTCAAACAGGGTAAACAGAGGAATTTTAAGGCGTTTTTTAACAGTGGTGTGTGTGTATTACCTGTGTCTGAGGGAGTTTTAAAGGTGTGTAAGGAGAAATATTTGGTCTCGTTGATCCAATTCCTGCTCCTCACTGTGTCCTCATTATTCTTCTCCTTCTCTGCTTTTACTCCGCGGTTTGGTTGCCAACATCTGCGACAGCGCCAACTAGCGGTTATCAACTGCAATGACAAGTTTCTCATACATTTTATATTTTCTTTTAATTATTTTATCATTATTTTATTATTATTATTATGTCTACTATTACGTTTTTTTTATCTAACTATTATTACTTATCTATTTATTTTTATTTATTTATTATTTTCCTCTCTCTAAATTATTTATTTATACCCCCCCTTCTTTTTTTTTTTTTTTTTTTAAGTGTTTCTCCCTTTCCTAATGTTCGTGTTCAATTATCTTTGTTCTTCAATTGATTCTTAAAAACTTTGTTAAAATGTTTAAATATAATGGTAAATATAAAAATGGAATCCATAACAGAAAATTGTAAAAGGAGACATGAATGTATATTTAAAATGTATGCAATATTTTTTTTCCTCAATAAAAACATATTTGACTAATTATGTTTAATTATTTACAAAAGAACATAACATGAATAAAATTATTCACGAAAAACTCAGGATAATAAACTTAAACTACCAAGTCAAAAACATTAATCGCAATGAAAAGTACTTAAAGATAACAGCAGTAAGAGTGCATTGAATGCTACAGTGAAAAAAGCATGAAAAAGTTAACTAATTCTTTCAAAACAGATGATTAAACATTAATAAGTACTTCTAAAATAAATTAAAATTACAACTTGATAATAATCAAATGTAGGTCTTAAGTTTAAGATGTAAAACTTAAAAAACTTATAAAACTTGTAAAACTTATGTATCCTGAGTTTTGAAACTCAAGATATGAAACTAAAACTACCAAGTCAAAAACATGATCACAATACAAAGTACTCAAAGATAACAGCAGTAAAAGTGCATTGAATGCTACAATAAAAAAAGGTTGAAAAAGATTACGAATCGTTTTCATTATAAATTAAAATTACAACTTGATAGACTCAAATGTAGGTCTTAAGTTTAAGATGTACAACTAAAACTATTTATAATTTCTGACTTGTTTATATCTAATTTGTGTCACTTCTTCAAAACATTTTTGAGTTGGAACTTGTTAAATAAAAATGTAAATGATCTCGAGTTTTCTTTCAAAAAGTAATTTATTATTTATTATTATTTTTTAATCTTTTTTTAAAATAATTTTTATTATTTATTAATCTCAAGGGACAATTTTGTGCTAATATGTAGACAGTAAAAAAAAAAAAATGTGACAGGTAATAAAAAAAAAAAGACAAATACTACAAACAGTTAACCAAAAACAATATAAGTACCAAAGGTAAAGCGATATTTGCATTCTGACTGAACTTCGTCGTATGTTGATGTTTGTAGATTGACCCTGTTGTGACTTTTTCTGTTTGTCTGTAAAGTATTTTTGTTTCTCAAGTACGAAATAAATAATTTTAATTTTAGGACGATGCCAACGACAACGTCAAAGAACTTCGGCGTCGTCCTAAAAACCTAAACTGTAACGTAAGAAGTGTAAGTGTTTGGAGTTACATCAAGTTTGTTGTCAGTTTCTGATGAATGTTTACCATTATTAACTATTATTTTTTGATTTGTGCTCATTTTAATAACAAAATCGACTCATACTTGGTAAAAATTTGAAGGTTTGAAAGTTCCTTAACTGCCCACAAGATGGCGCCGATGTCCAGCAAACGGTTGGTTTGACCCGCGCGCGGACACAGCAGCAGTGATAAGCCCGCGAAACTCTTAAAGAGACACACACACACTGACGAGTAACCGCCACAAGGTCTGTTCATAATTTTGTGCTAAAAATACTTTTTAAAACCAGTATTAAGGTGAAAATGCCGTAATTTTTGAACTCTTTAGAAATATCTGAAAACTGTTTGGCCTCTTTTTGCAGTGTTATAGGTATATTGTCATTTTTGAAGGTGTAGAAGCTTATCTACACATTGATAGATCAGTCAAATAGTGCAATAACTTATTTTTCTTCTGCTATATTGTGTTTTTGATTTTATTAAAACCCCTTCAACATCTTTACCTCACTGCTGTAAATACTATTATGTTTCTAGGGTTCCCCTGAACCATTTTGGCTCTTAAAAAAAAGTTCCAACTAAATGTCTCATACAGGAACTCAGCAAATACACTACAAAAACTGAAATCTAATCAAGTTTTGTACCTTATTTTAACCAGAATTGTCTTTTTAGACTCAATATGAGCCACATTTAACTAACAAATCCAGAAACATGTATTTTTTAAAGATGTTTAAAGACAAAATTGAGGTCTGAATTGCTTGTAACAAGTCAAAAAAAATCTGCCAATGCTTATCAGGTTTCTTGAAATTAGAATAATTGCTTATTACAAGACATTTTCTTTCTTTCCCCATTGGCAGATTTGTTTTTTCTCCACCAAAAAATTGAAATCTTAGTCTCATTTGTAGTACAAATTGTCTTATTTTCCTGATTTGAGCCACATTCACCAGACCAGGTCATAAAAATATCTTATTTCAAGGTATATAAAGACATAAACAAGGGCTGAATTGCTTGTAACAAGTCAAAAAAAAAAATCTGCTAATAGATAAGAAAAGTTTGTTAATGAAGTTTCTTGAAATTAGAAAGGTGTCTTTATCCCATTGACAGATTTTTTTATTATCATTATTATTTGTTACAAGCAATTTAGACCTCATTTTTGTCTTTAGATAACTTGAAATAAGACATGTTCCTGGACGTATCAGTAGAATGTAGCTCATATCAAGAATAATAATATAAATTTTACAACAAATATGACAATGACTTGCTTAGATTTCATTTTTGCAGTGTCTGTACATGCATTTCAGGGGTCATTTTTATGTTTCGATAACTGGAAACAAGACATTTTTTCTGTACTGGTCTGATGAATGTTACTAAAACACCTTTTTTACTAAAAAAAACATTTGCTTGGATTTCAGTTTCTTGCAGTGTGTAAAGAAAAGTTACAGGTATCAACAAAAGTTATGATCACACCTGATTTGCAGCATACAGTCATTTATTCACCATATTGTGCTAAAATTAGATACTCTGCATAATAAAACAGTGAAGGATTTTGCCTCGAGCCACAAACACACACACAAATTCACACACTTGTACACAAACACACACACACACACACACAGATGACAGACTATCCTGTGGCCCAGTTTCAGTGCACTCAGTCAAAACAAATAGCTCCTCTGTTGTCAGGCAGCACACTGAGCAATGACCAGGCAGGATTTGTTAATCGCTTGTTAAGATCATGCAACCTGAGCCAAGCATCTGTGTCATCAAATTATCTGCAGACACACACACACACACACACACACAGACTGACTGACAGACTGAGGAGACAGGTAGAGAAACACAACAGACACCTGCATCAGTTAAAGTGATGTCACAGAGATAATCAGAGTTTCCTCCAATCAAACCCTGATCACAACAAAGTTCAACACAAATAAACACCATGTGCAGTTTCCTGTAAAGGTTAAACACTGTGTTAATCTAATTTTACATCAGTGTTCCTACACATCCTTAAAAAGTCTTAACTCTCTGATGTAAGAATTAAGAAAGTCAGTGTCAGGATTTTTCCCTTGAGTGTTTTTATTCGTCTTGAGGCATGAAATTTAATGTAAATAGGACTTTTCTTGTAGTAATTTCATGAATAATCTTATTTTTAATGCTTTGCGCAACATGTTAACTCTCTTTCATCCATTTTAACACTGAATAATTTATAGTTCATAAGCCTTTTCTCCCTTAAATGTTTGCCTATAACTTTTTAAAACATATATATATATGTTTGGGGAAAAAAATGAAAACATTTTTTCAGGCCTAATATGAATTTCCATCACATGAACCATTTAATTTAGGAGTAAATAACTTTTAAATAGGTGTCCACTGTAGTGACCACTATGCACCACAATTCATGTATTTAAAACGTCTTTTGATGGTAAATTTGGCAGATATATTCTTTTTCTTTTTTTTCCTATTTCCATATTACTGGCACTATTATAATTATTAATATATTAATATTACTATTATTATTACTACTATTATTCTTCTTATCATTACTGTTATTAATATAAATCTATTGTTATTTCTATTATTCTTGCTATTATTGTTATTATAATTATTAATTATCATTATTATTACTACTATTACTGCTTTTGTTTTGTTTTATTTGGTACTTTGACTATTATTTATTTATGTATTTAATACTATGTGTATCGATTTTATATAATGCCTATTTTTACAAGATGTATCTGTATCTTTACCAAAAAATTAAATAAAAAAAGAGTTTGGGAAGAAAAAAAAAAGGCTTAAATTTATTAAAATGTTATATTCAGGTCTGGACTAAATTACTCAAAGGTCTTAAATTTGTCAGGGCAGGATTTGTTAATGTTTTATTGATTTTTTTTTTTTTTTGTGGGACTTTCTGAGAAGGAGATTTAGAGTGAAAACTGTCTTATAATATATAATATAATTCATATGATATAATTTATCTGCATCCTAGCAAGGCAGTGTATGACTACGGGCAACTTTTTGCACTTTTATACCTAAAGATATTAACCAATGAGCAACTTTACGTTCAATAAAAAGTCAAAAAGTAAACTTGAAAGAGTCTTATTAAGTGACACATGCTATGATTTGGTTGTAATGCAGCAGGACCCTCAAACAATGAACTGTATTTATTTGTTTTTGGTCTTAAATTTGATTCAAAGTGGCATTAAAAAGGACTAAAGACTCACATTTTAACCTACTGATCAAGTTATGACGAGTTATATAACATTGATTTCGTAAATGGCCTAATTTTAACACCACATATTATGTCATTCCACAAACATCATGTTGTGTTGCTTCTTTCACAATGTGGTTCATGACCTCACATGACTTTGAACTGTATGACCTGAGATGACATTACATAATGTTGGCGTGATGAAGCAGAAAACAGTGTCACATGAGGTTTCCACATTCAGGTTACGTTACATTATGTTCTTAGATGAGTTTGTATTTCTTAGTGAAACTTGAGAGGAAGTGAGAGAAAATACCTTAAGTGATCCAATTTTGATGGAGAAATTCAGGAAACTGCTCTCATTTATGTAACTATTTATATCAAATTCACAAAAATCTCTGATGAAAAATACTTTGATAAGATCTTAAGAGAAATTTATACACACTGTTGTGGTTCTGTTTATGAGTTTTGATTCATTCTGTCACCTTGAAAATGGATAAAAACATATTTCTGAGAGAAGAATTATGTTTTCTAACAGATTTCAGTAGTTGACCAACATTTCAAAGATTTTAGGTTCATTATTTTTTAGTATTTTTAATTTGAGCACCCAAAAATGTCAGGTGGCGCAACCAAATATATGAAAATATATTTATATGTTCCTGTTATTTTTTCTGTGTGAAATTATTGACAAGTATCTCTCAAGTGTCTGTAGTGACTCATACATTTTCATTTTGTGTGTTTCATTTCTTTTATTTGTGAATAAGATCAATAATTTGATGTTAAAATAACATTTCACATTATTACATTGGTTGTACCACCTGACATGGAAATTGTTCCAGTCACCAATGAAGTGAAAAAACCTTTTTTATCAGTATTTCAGAGAAATC